>JASCZI010060502.1:0-11903 GCA_036250425.1 Stylosanthes scabra
AACTCGATGGTCATCGCTCAGGACATAAACTAAATTATTTTTGTGAAGTAATTTGTATGATCTAAGATAGACTACCTCAAATCAAATACATTTGGAAGTCTATAAATTGTTACAAAGTGAACATGCATAAGATCATCCAAAATCAAATTGAGACAAATAATATCTTAATATGTATAAGATCATCCAAAATCACACAAGTGACCATCTATAGCAATTAATTTTTAAAATTTAATTAAAAAATAACATTCGCGCGCAAAAATAGAAACAAACTACCTCAACGTCAGAGAGGGATTTTCGGAACAGGGAGATGGAGGCAAACTGATCTGTACAGATGAATGAATGGTGGCGTTGGTGGTTGAAATGTGGCTTGAGAGAGGCTGAGAGAGTGATGGAGGCGATGGTGAGGGAGAGAGTGATCGGCCTCCAAGAAACCCTAGCTTGCGGTACTTTAACACAGACTCAAGTAGTACTCTATTGCGATAGTGAGGGAGGTGATCGTTGAAGTGCTCGACGGTGGAGGTGGTGGTTGAAGTGTTCAACGCTTGCGGTGATAGATGATTGTTGCCGGAGTGTTGAAGAAGAAGAAAGAGATGAACGAAGATGGTTGAGTGTTGCCAGAGAAGCTTTCGGAGTTGTCGCGATTTGTTGCCGGAAAAGCTTGCGGTGGCACCGTGGCTTGTGTTGTAGAAGGTGAGAAGAAGAAAGAGATGAACGAAGGAAAGAATAACGGCGTCGAAGATGATCGGAGTAGAAGCGAGTGTTGTTGCCGGAGAAGAAGAGTAGTGAACGGAGGTTTGTGGTGTTTTGATCAGAGGTTGGTGGTTATGGTGATTTCTGGAAGGTTGAAGATAGTAATTGAGGGTAAGTTACGGTGATAGTTGAAGTTGAAGATGGTAATTTAGATTTAGTGATTTTAGGAGGTTGGGTTTGGGTTTGGGTGTGAGCCGGTCCAACATTGTTGTTGGTTATTGTTGGCCACATTATTGTTGGCAACGTAGCATGATTGTTTTCAAAATTAAGATTGTGTTTAGTTTACATTTTTTTTCTATTCTTATTTACGTATTTTTATTTTTAAAATTTTATAAAATAAAAGAAAAATAATAAAATAATAAAAATAAAATATAAAAACACATCAAATGAAACCTAAATCTCTAGATTCGTAACATTTCGAGTGGGTCACCTATTCACTCCATAGAGTAAAGTTTTTTTAAAGAAAATTTTATCGTCTACAAAATTTGAACTTGAAACTACTTTTTTTTTAAATAATAAAAAACCTAGTAAGACTTATTAAATACCTACAAATACTAAACCAATAAGTACAACTACAATACATTTTTAATAACTATATATATAGAAGAAAAGAATGAAGAGATCATTTTAATAACAAATTAAATGTTTTGAAACATGCATTACTATGGAGAGCAAAAAAAGTGCTTTTATCATAATACATGATTAGCACTTTAAACTCCATTTGTAATGAACCTCCCATCCCCACTTTCTCAAAGAATCTTGTTATTACATCTCCCAACTCTTCCCAACAAATGAAATAATCAAGATATAAACAATTCATGAAAAGGTCATTAATAACAAATACAACTACTCCCCGTTTAGGTCAAAGTTCGATCAGATAAATAGCGACATATATTTTGATAATCTAAGATGCTATAGAATATGAGAATATTCTTAAAATCTTAGATAATTATCTGATCGGCCTTAAATATGATAATAATGATTAAACACATTGTTATTTTAAGGATCTCAATAGATCCTAGGACGCTTCTCTTGTTGTTGATCGTTCAAATCCTCGAAGTTCCAATCCCTTCTCACCCCGCTGCTCCTCACCAACCGGGGCCCAACGTCGCCGGCGCTATTGGAGCGGTGATGTTCAGCTTTGATCTTCGCGATGGCGCCGCCGAGTTTTTGCGGTGGCGCTATGTTCCCTGACCAGGTTCTCTCGACCTGGCGGGATGATTTTCTAAAAGAAGCGGCATTGTTCTCCGGAAGATAATCATCTCTACGAGAGTCAACCCTTTGAAGAATTTGACCACATGTAAGGCAACTTAGACTCATGATTATTAAAACCCAGATGAAGAGGTTCTAATAAAAATTCTTCAAAGAATTTGATTGGGTTGGGAAGGGTTGGTGACTTGGTAGGTAGAGAATGTGGGTTTATATACAAATGTAAATCAAAGAAACATAAGAAATTTGGTGAAGACATTATTATGGGAAGGTTTATGAAACTAACTAATTAACAAGAACAACCTGTGTTAGTTGCTATATTTTAGATGATGTATTTCTGAAACGTGAAAACAGCTTAACCATTGGTTCCTAATTTGGATTATGTATAGCTGTTTTTAATTTAATTTCTTTTTTGTTATACCAATCATCATTGATTCTGTTTTCTCCTAATTCTAGGGGAGTGCCACCATATTCTTTTTTTTTTCACTCTTATTATTGGGAAAAGAAAAATATATTAAATATTCAATTTGGGACCAACTTAGTATGGTCTTTTGATCCTTTTTGCTGGCAAAATATTTGCTATTTTTAATACAATAAATATTCATGTGCATATGAAACACACAAACACATGATATATTCATTTACATGGTATACTTATTTACAATAAATATTCTATATGTATCTAATGTGTTGGTGTGTACATATAGCATTATTATTTTTTTTTTTTTGTTAAGTCTAGTCTCGATAGTTTCAAGTCTAGCTCCAACGATTTCTTAGTATAGAAATTTACAATCTTAAAAAATTTATTTTTAAATTGAAAAAAAAAAATATAACATACTCATATTAAAAAAATATGTTTTTTTGGACTTGGATTAAAAAATTATTATGGTAATGGTGAATTTGTGTTCTAATGGATAAAAAAAAAAGAGGGCAGTAATGGACTAATGGTGATGTAAATGGATATAAGAATAATACTGTATAGGGAATATTTTATTGGGCCAAATGTTTTAATAGGCAAGTCCAACAATTCCCATTGTTAGTATTGTGATCTGCTGTTTTTGTATTGGACCAAGATTTTTCATAAGCAAGTCCGATAATAAGGAATTTTCATATGATGAAACCGAAAAAAAAATCATATGAAAAAAAAATAAACAAAACGACTCCGTAACATTTGACCAAGTTTTGACAAAAACGAAATTTGACCAAGTATACCAAAAAAAAAGTGAGGCAACTGATAAATAATATAATGAAAAATTGATTATTCTTAAATTAAGATGATAAGACTCATATATAGTTATAAATTTAATGATAATTATTAACTATATTTTTTAGAAGGAATCCTAAGCCTACAAGTCTAGACTAATTCCTTACGCGTTATCAAGTGTCATTTTCGATAATATAATGCATGCTTAACTGGTCAAGTTTTTCTCTCTATACAACCTAAGTTTTTCCTCAGTACAACCTAAGTTTTTATTGCTTATGGCACTAGCTGAGAGCCTCCCCGACAGGGGGAAAATGCCAATCTCGATGGAAGAAGCTGACAATCTCATAAGGAGTAAACGAAAGTTGTAATGACGATGGAACAAAAATGGCTTAAGCAAGCAAGAAACCTATTAAGGCTCATGATGAGAAGAAGGAGAACCCACGTACGAGGAGATCATATGCTAGCATGTTTAAGGGATCAGATTTCGTCTATAGCATGAGCTCTGACTCAGAGGAGGAGGAAGATTCCTTAAACAGTGAAGTGGATAGTGACTATGAGACAGATTTTAAATACTCTGACAAGGAAGATGAGGTGAGAGGAAGCGTGAATTGGAAGACTCGAAAAATGATCCCTAACTTAACGATGAACAGGGCATAAAGACGCAAGTTGAAGAAACACCGGAGCAAGACCCTCATAGTCAAACTCCTTGAAAGAAGGATAGGCTATGTTGTGATCAAGAAACGTCTTGATACCTTGGTGTCCCTTGGATGATTTTCGACCACTACCTTACTCATAGTTGGGCAGAGGGGGACAACTATTTCTCCAAAATCCAGAGACTCAAGGACAATATTGAAGTTTAGAAGAAGACGGTATTTGAAGATATATTTAGAAAGAAGAGAAGGCTCAAAGCCAGAATTGATTGGATACAAAGATGCAACTCCTATTGAAGGAACATAAGGTTAGATAACTTAGAAGCTGACCTCCAACAGTAGCTTGAGAAAATTCTTGATCAGGAAGAAAGCTTGTGGTACTAAAAGTCAAAAGCTAAATGGATCAAAGATGGAGACCGCAATATTAGGTACTATCATATCAAAACTATCATCCGGCGGAGAAACAATAAAATCATTTGCTTAAGGGATGTAAATGGGATGTGGGTGGAAGATCAAGACAACCTCAAAGACATGGCCATTGAGTACTTTAGCAAACTCTACCAAGAAGAGATGCCTCAGCCTAGAACCATAATCTACAGTAGATCTTTCTCTCCCAATTCTACTGATAATAAGAGATGGGCCACTAGAAAAATTAACGCAGAAGAAATTAAGAGAGTGGTTTTCAATATAGGCCCCTCGGAGTGATGGCATCCCCAGTGCGTTCTACCACAGGAATTGTGACTCCATTAAAGATGAAGTTGTCAAAATGATCACCACGGTTTGGCAGAACCCTAAGAGTATTGAAATGTTGAATGAAACAATGATTGTGCTCACCCCAAAGGTGGAAAAGCCCGAGTTTCTCAACCAACTAAGGCCTATCTCTCTTTGTAATTTGATGTACAAAACAATCACCGAAGTCTCAGTGAAACGTGTTAAACCTCTCCTTGGTGATAGAATCTCCCTTTATCAGTTGATTTTTGTTTCTGGAAGAAGCTTCCACAACAACATCATCATCGTCTAAGAGATGGTTCACTCTATGAGGAATATCAAAGGTAACCGTTGTTTTATGACTATTAAGATTGACCTTACTAAGGCGTATGATAGACTTAGCTGGAAATTTATTTTTGACACTCTTGCTGAATTTGATATCCCACAACAATTGATAGCTATTATTAGACATTGTATCTCTTCCCCAAACTATTCTCTACATTGGAATGGCCAAAAATTCAATAGTTTCTCCCCCACTAGGGGCATTAGACAGGGGATCCAATTTCCTCGTACCTATTTATTATCTGCATGGATAGATTATCGCATCTGATTTTAGAAGTTGTTAAGCTTGGGGTTTGGAATCCAATGAGAGCTGGAAAAACTAGTCCTAAAATCTCTCACCTCATGTTTGCGGATGATTTAATCATCTTCCTTGAAACACCTCTCGAGTCACTACTGCTATGAAAATTTTGGATAAATTATGTGAAGCCTCTGGACACCTCATTAACAAGGAGAAAACTAGCACTTACTATTTCAAAAATGTCCCTGCCATTACTCATCAAATAATCAATAGCCTCACTGGATTCAGTGAAACTAGTGAAATCGGGAAATATCTTGGAGCCATAATCTATAGTAGTAAGCTCAAGAGAACTCATTTCAGCCATATCACTGATAAAATTAATCAGATAACAGATGAAAATCAAAATGCATCTCCGTGGCAAGTCGTCGTATCACCCTGGCACAATCGGTTATCAGCTCTACGAAAACTTATCAGATGCGGTATACAAAAAACCCCAAAAGTGCTTGCCTAGCTATTGCGAGATCTCAAAGGAATTTCATTTGGGCCATGATAGTAACAACAGGAAAGCTCATTTGGTCAATTGGGACAAAATCTCTAAGCCAAGATCCCATGGACTAAGGGACATTAGCAAGTTTAATGAAGCCTTCATAATTAAGAAAGGATGGAGCATCATCAACAATCCCCAAGCTCTCTGGATTTAGGTTCTCACTAGTAAATATGGTAGAAATTGTTTTCTGCATAGAGAAATGATTTGCAAGAGTGGAGACTCTAGCCTTTGGAAATCTCTAGTTGATGCTTGGGCAACTCTTGGGGATAATAGTAAACTCATAGTGGGGAATGGAAATAGCATTCAATCTTGGAATGATTGCTGGCTGGAATAGAATTACAAGCTTAGAGAGATTGATTTTCCCTTGATGAACGACCACGAATTGAATTAGCCAATTGTTAATTATGTGAATGATGACTATACTTGGAAAATTGATGATCTGAATTACCTTCTGCGAGATGAAGCAGTTGCTCAGAATTAGGAAAATTATGCCCCCAATGATCGAAGATGGGGAAGATAGCTTCTCTTGGATACCAAACCCAATGAAAAATTTACTATTAAGCACACCTATAACCTCCTCGCCAATCACACAAATGTGGGTGTGCTCAATTGGAAGAAGATTTGGAAATGGAATAACTTACAAAGAATCAAAGTGTTTCTTTGGCAGCTAAGTCATAATAGTCTCCTTACAGCCTCTCATATTGCGAGATGGGGACAAGCAGCCAATCCAATCTACCAAAGTTGCAATGAGGATGTTGAATGAAACCCCTTTACATGCTATTAGATACTGCCTTTTTGCTGCTCAAATCTGCTCCAAGATTATTAATCTCCAATCGTCTAGTCTCTTCTTTGCTGTTAATATTGATGATTGGATTAATGTTAATCTGGACCAAGAACTTGGATCTAATCAGAGTCATAGATGGATAGACACCTTCATGGTGACTGCTTGGAAGATTTGGAATTTTAGAAATGAGTTCATCCATGCAAATGTGGACAAACCAATACATGTTCAGATAGACCAGATCTGGAGAATAGTTGAGGAAATTAGTGCGCATCGCAAAATTGAAGTAAATATGACACACCATTTGGAGGTCTTGGTTGCTTGGAAAGCTCCTTCTTAAAGATGGCTTACGCTATCCTCCTTAGTCTCCAAATAGCCCACGTAAAGGAATAACTAAACTTATAGTGGAAAATAACTCCAAATTCATTACTGATTTGATTAAGAACCCTCTGGAGCAACACCCCACCTTGACAAGAGTTATTAGAAGAATCAAATCCTATTTCAACCTGGGCTAGCAAATTGAGGTAAACCACATTTTCAAATAAGCTAACCGGGCAGCGAATAGAATGGCAAACTTCATCTTTGGGAAAGACCATAATTACTTTCTCCTTGACCAACCCCCTGCTCATCTTAATCTGATCATTGTTGATGACATTAGTGGGACTCTTCTCCTACGTGGTTTCTAGTTCTGTCTCCTTTGGTTTTAGGGCCTCCGTTGTACAACAAAAATAAAAAATAAAAGATACCCCTTTCGAAAAGTTTGACATGACCACATTTCCTTTTACATATATGCTGCCTCTAAAATTCGAACTTGAAACTAGACACATCTCTTTCTGGATTATTAACTATTTGTTTTATTGCTTTAATAATCCATTTACTTTAGAGCGAGGATTTTTCTATTTACCTAAGATTTTCTGTTCGGCGAGTTGGTTAAATTATTCAAATTTATGAAATAAAATTTAGTGGTGGATCTAAAATAAAACGCTGAAAAAAAAAAAGCCTAATTAATTTGCAGAGTCATTAATAAAAAGTTAAATTAATTTATAGGTCCTTATAGTTTCAATTAGGTCCTATATTGTTCTAAATTTTATAATTAGTTCCATGTCATGATGAAAACGTTAGAGTTGACGAAAGATTTTATCTTTAAATTGAAGATATCACAAAAACTAATGGCTAACTCGCTAAATATGATATTTTCTATATTTTAAAATGATAAAATAAACATTTTTTCTCTTTATTAATATATTTTAAGTTTCTTAAAGATATACGATTTTGATTCATGCCCTCAATATTTTTAAATAATATTGTTGAAAAAGGTAACCGAAAAATATATTTAGATGAATATAAATGTAAGGTACTAGAATAATAGAAAATTTACATTTTATAAATATATTTATTATTAATAAAAACCTAATTACAAATTTAAAAATTGTATAGAGACTCAATGGAAAAAAAAAAGTATAAAAACCTAATAATTAAAAATTTTATGAAATTATAGAGACTAGAAGAGTAATTATATCTTAAAGAAAAGGCCGGTAAGAGTAAGATGACAAGTAGCTAGCTTAGTGGTTCAAGATATTTAGTTACATGATGATGACAAACCCTAACTACTGATTTTCTTGAAGAACTAAGCTGAATATGCACAATAGATAGCTTTGGATGGAAAAAGGTTTTATGTCATATCCTTTAAAAAGAATTCACCTTCATAAGAAACAAGAACATATGAACATTAGTAAATTGTAACTCTGATCAGATGGTTGGAGAATTCATCAAAACAAATGTGAAATTATTCTTCCTCTTTCAAACTGAATATAGTTAGTGAATTTTTTAATTTTATTTTTTAGATATGTGATATACTGATATGAACCCTACAAGAGAAAGTAACTGAAGAATAAAAAATTTCATGAGTAGAAAAAAAAAAGATACATTATGTTCAGATATCTATGATTTATGTAATGTATACCATTCAAGACCTATTTACTCAATGAAAGGAGAAATTATATAATTAATAATATATTAAAATTAAATTAAAAAATGGGTAACTTTTGCATATTGTTGATATAAAAAAATATAAATTTTGGAATATTTATTGTAAATTCACAAATATTATTATTTGATAGTTAGAAAATGACTTATTCCAACAAATTCAATCTATACAATAAAAAAATTTCGTCTTATTATTTTGAAGAGTTTTGAAGATTGAAATACGTTTTTATTCTTGTTATTTTTATAAGATATTTTTTCTTAAACCATGTAACACCTGAAAATGACCTAATAAAAACTTTTAGTGAAGAAAAGTTTTAATACATTTGGATCATGAAATGACACTATTTTCAAAAACTTAAATTAAAGGAGTTAAAATTCAATTTGCCCCTAAAATTTGAAGCGTAAGTCAAAATGGCCTCCGAAATTTATAATTACTCAAATTTTATCCCGAAATTTTGAATCGTAACTCACGTTGGCCCCTGAATCAATTTTCGTTAATTGTGTGCTGACGTGTAACGTTTAGTGACACTAGGACAATGTCTAAACTACGTCGTTTTGATGTAAGCTCTCCAAAACCCTAAAATGATGTGGATGACCCAACCTGGAACACTAACCCCTCACTCTCACCTCACCCCGCCGGTGCCGTCTCCTCGGCGTCTTCACCTGCCAGTCACTTCCCTGCGCCCAGCGCCTGTCCCTTCCCCGCTCTGTGTCACTTGTGTCGTCCTGTGTGTCGCCGCGTCATCCCAGCAGCCTAGCGCCGACCGTCGTCCGTGAGTCGCCTCTGTTTGTGCTTACGAGCTTCCTCACCGTGTCTCTCCCCTGGTACTGATTCTACCTTACAGTGTCCGTGACTGGGCAGCTTTCTTCCTCCCTCTTCCTCCTCTGTTCAAATTCCTCATCCGGGCAAGGTGAATTTCTCCCCTGATGTTACTTTTTTTCTTGTTTTTATTGTGTTATTGTTATTTAATTGTTGTTTTTGTTGTTGTGATTGAATTGAACATTTCATTAATTGAAATTATGCAACTTTGGAACTGAGTTTTTGAATTTTTTTGGGTGGATGCGAATTTCAGTTCTGATATTATTGGGATTTTGAATTGAATTAGAATTAAATAAAATAGTGGAATCAATTTGAAAGAAAAAGTTAAAATAAGATTGCAAAAGCAGTTTAGGTAGTCACTTACCTATATTATTACTTACTTAGAGATCCTCTGCTGCTAATAATGCTTAGAGTAATTAAGCCTAATTATTATAATGAAAATCATCATCTTTCACTTCTTGTATTGCCCAAATTAGAATAACTTCATGCTTTCTGCTAATTATTTAAGGAAAAGAGATTTTTTGTTTCACCATTGGAAATTGACAAAACAAAATCTCTTTTCGAGATATCTGAAACAAGAATTGCATTGCAAAGACAAGGAATGAAATAAATTATAATTCATTTGGAAAGACCATAAGTTAAAGCACTAGAAAAGGATAGAGACAAGCTTGCTATAATCAAGGTAAAATGAAATTCTTCATCCCATAATCTAATTCTTATCTGCCCAGAAGAAAGTTGGTTGATGTTGTTTTGAAAATAGTGTATTTGATTTATTTGCTTTTTTTCTTTGAGTATGTTATGTATAAGATTGTGATTGCTTTTTTTCTTATTTGTCCAGAGAATGATTTATTTTGATAACATTTTGTATAAAAATTTATCCAAGTGTTACATAGTTTGAGGACTACTGTATGTTATATTGAAAAGTTTATCTTTAATTTTGTATCTTCAATTTGAATTTTGAGGTCATAACTCAGTTAGTGTACATGTCATATGAACTTATGATTTATGAAGGATGATGGTTTAAAAGTATGCAATTAGGATACTGTGAAGGGTATGCCTTATAATTATTACTATGAGATTTTGGTGAAATAGTATTAGAATTGAAAAAATTAAGGACTAATTGATGCTATATGAAAAGAGGGAAGGTTAATTATAAATTTTGTACAATTGAGTATTATTGATATCTTAAGTTATTCTAACTCATATGATACAGATCCTAAGATAATGGTGATGGCTAGAAACCATGACATGTAATTGGATATTGCTAACTGGATGCTCGGTGATCCTTCAAATACTAAGGATTCAATGTGCAACATTTTGATTTTTTTTTTACAGCATTATTATTCTCTTTGTATATATAATCCTCAAGAGTTAAGAATTGCTCATAGAAATTATTAAACCATAATTTATGTTCTGTTTCATGATTTATGTTTTGTTTCATCTCTGTAACTAAAGAGATGGCTGCTTCTCTCCATCGTCACCCCCTACACATCTCACAAAAAAATCACCCTTCATTTTAGTTAGGGTTATATTGAATAAAAGGGGCCAAATTGAGTGATTTGATAAATTTGCCACATCAGATAACTGTTATAAGCTTAGGGTTATATTGAATAAGAGGGGCCAAATTGAGTGATTTGATAAATTTGCCACATCAAATAACTGTTATGAGCTTATGTGTCTGCCACTGTGTCACTTAACGTTACACATCAGTGGGCAGTTAATGGAAAAAAAATCAGAGGCCAAATTGAGTTACGATTTAAAATTTCGGGGTAAAATTTGAATAACTCTAAATTTTAGGAGCCATTTTGACTTACGCTTCAAATTTCAGAGCCAAATTAAGATTATACATAAATTGATAGATTATACATAAATTTTGCAGACTTTTTTTCTTTTCTTTTTGTTTCTTATATTAACTTTTTTTTTTTTAAGTTCAACAAAACTCAAATTCTAAAAATTTCTATAATAGAAACTATAATATTATATAAAATTCAAATTCAAAATCTTTCCTTTAAAATCTATATCCACATTTTTTTATTTCCAAAGTATCTCTCAATCCAAGGAAAAAAAAAACTAATCTATCTCTATTTTATAACTCTACACTAATACCTCATTGGCTTTGTAAACCTTTAAATTTAATTGGAAAAAAAAGTTTAACATAACTTATATATGAATGTTCTCATTAAAAACCCACCAATTAATTAACATTAATTAACGATTAAACTCATAAATAAATTAATGTTTCTTAAACAATAAACAAAGTCAAGAAGACTCAATCCTCTTAAATAATTAATAGTATTATCCCCATCCCATTGTGGCCAAATATAAAAATATTAAAAATATAGTGATAGGATTTAATTCTCTCTTTTCATTCCATATTGACATGACAATAATGGAGAAAAATTGATCCACCAAAATATAGAAAAAGACTCATCACTTAAGGAATCAAATAATCCGTATGATTTTATTTCTTGAAAGCAGACAAGTTCATCCACATGATTCACATGGAAGCCTCTCCAAAAGCATTAACAAGCTCCACCATAAATAATAATAGTGGCAGTGACATCTTCCTCCTTTTCTTTCCTCTTCTAAAATAATAAATAAATAAATATATATATATATATATATATATATATATATATATATATATATATATATATATATTATAATA
>JASCZI010060502.1:12017-73623 GCA_036250425.1 Stylosanthes scabra
TGATACAATATGCAGAAAATACCAAAAACTTTATTAGTAGAAGAATATAAGCAAGAATATATGTTTAAATTAGTTGACTGTTGCTGCTGCATCAAATTTTTATCTATATTTGATAGTTCATCCGAATCTCTAAAGTATCCAAGCTTCTTAAAATAAATGCCATTCAACAAAATTAATTAGATAATAGAAATATATATATATATATATTATAAGAAAGTTTTCAAGTATATTAATGTACCGATATACTTATAATCTGTAACAGTTGATTTTGATTTATATATATTTTTTATCTTCTTTTAATTAAGATTAACAGTTATAGATTACAGGTATATCGATACAACCGTATACTTGAAACATTCCTATATTATAAGAAAGGCCATAAAATTGGTGACTACATTATTTATCACATTCACTTATCATTAGAAATTATTAATAGTGCTCAACCTAATGCTTGGTGTTAGATGAAATAGTTTTCAATTACTCACCAATTAGCCATCATGTAAAGAAATTGGTTAATGGTCAAATGAAATATATTGTGTTATTTGAATTAGTTTTTAAAAATTATATTAATTCATGAAAGATATAACCCTTAGACAATCAAATTAGTTCTTCTTTTCACCAAAAAAAAAAATTAGTTAGATAATCAAATTAGTTCTTCTTTTCACCAAAAAAAAAAATTAGTTCTTCTTTCAATTATTTCAATTAGATGATAATATGTCATTTTCAAATATTATGTATCACAAAATAATTGGATAAGGTGTTATTTATTCACTAACTATTTTGTTACATATTTTATTTAATTGGTATAGAAAGATCACTAATTATTCACTAAAACTTTCAATTAAATCCTATCTTTTAGAGATTAATATGACTAATAAAACTTTTCGAGGACTAATTTAAAGAATACAATTTCCTTCGAGAATTAATTTGAATATTAATCGGTAAAAATATGTAGTATTTAAAAAAGTTATTATACTAGTGTAAACAAATTTAATTATTACTATATTATAAGTTTGATTATTTTAATAAAATAAATTTGAGTTTTAACTATTTTAATGATTGATTATTTAGTTAAAAAATATGTAAATCAACACATAAATTATAAATATATATATAGTGATTTATTTATTTATTGTATATGATTTATTAAATAGCTTTTTTTGCAAAGCTTTTTTTTGGTTTGATTTGATAAATAGAAAGACTAAAAAATTAGGGAAGTTTATTTTCATAGTGACAAAACTTCAACCAATTTATGTATCAAAATCAAATCAAAATCAAAATCAAAATAAGAATAAAAGTTCCAAAGCTAATAATTTTAAGAGCATGTATCTAATTTAATCCCCGAAAAATACTAAATCAAACATATTAGTATTCAATTAAAATAATTATCTTTTAGTCTTAAATATTTTTTTCGTAACTCAAATTGATCCCCAAAAATAATATGACTTATGTGTTTTATGGGCTAATATGATTATAAAATAAAAAAATTGAGGATTAAGTTAACTTAAAAACAAAAATTTGGGACTAAAAGATGATGAATTTTAATTGAAATTAATGTGTCTGATTAAAATTTATCAAAGAACAAAATAAATATATACTTTAATTTTGATTTATATTTACTATCATTTTGCAGTCCATTACCTTTTATGAAAATATTTTAGATGTTTCATCATTTATGATAATTTATTAATTTTAATTATTGATTTTAATATGTAAATATTTACACGGAACACTTTCAGAAATGGATAATTAACTGTAGGGAAAAAAACAATTAATCTGTAGAAAAAAAATTTTAAATAAATAAAAAAATTATTTTTTACCAAAATACATATTTCTGGGAATATTTACCAAACTAAAATCTATTAGCAGTACTGGTCTGGACCGATATTGGGCCAATTTTTTAAAAAAAATAAAATACACCAGTATCGGTCCTACTAGGTTAATATCAATACCGGTCCTTCATGTGGCGGTACTGGTTCAAAATTTAATTTTTTAATTTAATAATAAATATATTGATTTAATTAATAGCAATAATTTAGGTAATAAATTACAATTGGAAAATATATTAATAGTAATAAATATATTATTTTTTGAGAGGTAATTTTGCATTGATTCAATTAACATATCATTAATGTAATAATAATAATAATTCAAACATCAAATTAGTGTAACAATATATTAATTGATTCAATTGACATAGCATTAATGTAATAGTAATAATTCAATCTATCTTAAATTAAATAAGAAAGTCTTGTAATGGATCATAAAATAATCTCTCCGGCGAAAAGAAAAAATATAGTGAATTAGTACAAATATACAGTGTTTCCTTCTTTGATTTTTACTCTAAATTTTATTTAATTATAATAAATGATAATACCCAAATCTGCATAATGTTATCATTCGTGCGTCCTGAAAACAATAATTTCTATGCCTTAATATCTTCATGAATTTTATTATGTTTTTTAATTTGGATTGGAATTTAATTTGATGGATCCGATTATTATTATTACATTAATGCTATTAATTCTATGTCAAATTGAATCAATACAAAATTACGACTCAAAAATTAATATATTTATTGCTATTAATATATTTTCCAATCGTAATTTATTATCTAAATCATTTCTATTAATTAAAACAATATATTTAATATTAAATTAAAAAATTAAATTTTGAACCAGTACCCCCATGAAGGACTGGTATTGATATTAACTCAGTATCGCCCCCAGAAGGACCGGTGCTGATGTATTTTATTTTTTAAAAAAATTGGCCCAGTACCGGTCCGGATCGGTATTGAAAATAACCCAAAATCGATCCAGACCGGTTCTGCTAATAGATTTTATTTTGATAAATATCCTTAGAAATATATATTTTGGTAAAAAACGAATTTTTTTTATTTATTTAAACATTTTTTTCTTAATCGGTAACACTACATAAATTTCCGAAATAAAAGCAGCTCCCTTTTGAGTGTCTTTCTAATGCTGCCATGCTCTCTAAGTTTCTATGGTTCTTCATTCATGTTGGTAGACCATTCTACATTTAAAACATACTTGCCTATAACCTACGGTACACAGCAAATAAGTAATGAACATTCCTTTCTTCTGTTTTTTTTTTTTTTTTCATTTTCTCTTACGATGCATGTCGGAACATAATTTCCCTCACC
Source organism: Stylosanthes scabra (assembly GCA_036250425.1). Taxonomy (NCBI): domain Eukaryota; kingdom Viridiplantae; phylum Streptophyta; class Magnoliopsida; order Fabales; family Fabaceae; genus Stylosanthes; species Stylosanthes scabra. Next base: position 15,181 of record JASCZI010060502.1, read on the forward strand.
AGCAGTTATGAATCCCTAAAATAGTAGCCAGTTGGCCTGGTCGGAAAATGAAAAGAAGAATGGTCTTATGCAGTGTTAAAAACAAAAAAAAGGTTGGGAACATGACAAAGGATAAGATAAAGACACTGAAAAGGGAAATGAATCAGCAACAACCAAAAAGGAGGGTCCAAGAGGGGCCAGAGCCAGCATTTCTAAGGGCATGCATTTTTCACATGCCTGAAAATGAAAACCATTCAATTTGAGGTTCAGGCATTATATCAAGGGGGTCTCAATAATGATAAGAGTTCCACGGTGTTTCCTCAACACGTTTGCCTTGCAACTTTTTGTCCTTATTCCTTGGATTTATTACATCGCATCACACAAACAAAAATCAAAGAAAACCATATAAGGAGATTTATAAACAGTGGAAATAGATAAGGTGTCATGATATAGGTATTTTAGTATTTTTAGCTGTGAATATAAACTTATAATGGTTAAAAATACTGAAATAACTGATACCATGTGATTCCAGATCCGTATCCAAACTTTGTTGCTGTTGATGTTGTTTTAAACATGGACTTGAAAACTCCAAGAAATTTGGTAGCTAGAGAAGCCATGCATAGGAGAAACATGTTTTCTCCCACTTTTAATATAATGTCCAAATTCATGTTCTAAAACATAGGATTGGATTCGTGTCCATAAACATCCTATATCTTGTTTTATGGTGTAGAAATATCAATACTTGGGCAAATTATTCACATGATATATCAACCACCAAAAGAGTACATACAAATGAACAAGATTTCAGATAACTAAGGTCTAAGAAGCAGCAGAGGGTACCAATTACTTGATAAAAGCAAGAAACTCCATCAAGATGGGATCAAATATAATGATAAATGATGAGACATATATATACAATCTATATAGATAAAATATTAACACAAAAACTGATTCCATCTTTTTTCTAGCTCCCCAAATCAAATTAATTCATAATTTAGACTAAGCTACTAAAAAGGACTAGACTAGTTAATAAGCCAGAAAAGAAGAACATCCTCAATTTACAGTGCCAGCTTAAACTCTACACCATTAGTGAAGAACACAAACACCTTAAGCTTTTAGTTCCTTGGAGCTGTGTTTTCTCCGGGATTGGATACTCTCAACAACACATGACCCGGTCGCGTGCCCTTTCTCACCAGGCGAGCACGGTCGTGCCGACTCATGTACAATCTTCAAGCGAGTGAATCCCCCCATCGTGTTTATCCTTCCCAATGTGGCAGAGCTACTTAGCATCTCCGCCGCCGCCGACTTTGGATGATAGTGCTAACATGAGCTGCTCCTGTGTGTAAAACCGGCTTCCCATATTCACCGTAGCCTGCTGGATCATCAAATCATTAACCACTGACACACTAGCATGGTGAACTTCCAAGTCCAGGTCCTGCAGCGCCGCCATCAGCCTCGCGGCAGGGTGGTTCTTCTTGCTACATTGGATCCTAATCATAGCATCCCAACCAATAATCTTCACCTCAATCTCCAAATCAATCAATTTCCCATTTACTCCACCAGCACGGGTCCTTTGTTCCTTATCCGCAGGAGGAGGAGGAGGAGGCGGTGGCGGCGCGGCCTGTGAAGCCCCTGAATTCTTACTAGCCAGCTCCAGCTCCTTCTTGGAATCTTCCAATTGCTTGCTCAATTCGCCTTTCTCAGATTCCAGCCCTTGTAGCTTCGATTTAAGTTCGTTGATGTATGAAATAGCATCTCCTAACAGAGAAGCCTTGTCCATCTTCGACACATTGGGAACCACGGCTCTAAGAGCATAAAACCTCTGATTGAGCTTCTCCCTCCTCTGCCTCTCTGCCTCCACATGATTGAGCGGCTCCTCCCTTCCGTTCGCCGGCTTCCTCCCTCTCTTTCGCGGCCTCTTCTCCGGCTCAACCGCCTCCTTCACCACAGAAGCTTCCAAATCCGAATGATCCGAATCTCCGCCTCCGCCGCCGGACTTCACATTCGAAGCCGGCAAGATCACGCCGGAAGTAAAAGACAGTATTCCATCCTCAATGCTGCTCCGCGAAGTAGGGGATCTCCGCTTCTTGTTCTCATCGGAGACAAACTGCGACTGAGACTGAGACTGAACAGAGAACAAATTGTTACCACCGTTATTACTATTTCCGCCATAAGAACCCTTCTTATTCTCTCCGAAGCTCAGAATCTCGCCAGATTCCGGCTTCAACGAGCTTGAGAAATTCAATTCCCTCAGCACAAAACCCTGATTCTGCTGCGGATTCTTCTGCGCTTCAGTTACCACGCTCGAGGCGCCAGGATTGGAAACTACCGGCACCGTTTTGTTGTTCCCAACGGCGGCCGTAACCGTATTAACAGAATCTCGAATTTCGATCCCACCGGCCGACGAAGAAGGATCGTTAAGCCACAACGAAGAAGGATCGTTCTCTCCTTGATCTGCAGAACTCAACGGCCAAGATCCTGCCACGTCACCACTACTGTTACTAAAATTGAACAACACCTTCACCTTGCTCATCAGATCCGCGTTCTGAAAAATAAGCTCCGTGGAACCCAACTCAACGACGCCGTTTGCTGAAGGTATACAAACTATACTCTGTATACCAAACGACTGACCTTGCCGGGCCCGGTCACAGCCGGATGCCAATAACCGGTCAGGCCCGGCAAGCCAAACCGGGCTGGAATTAAAGAAAGCCTGGCCAGGGAGTCCGGTCCCGCTCACGAAATGCTGAGTCATCGATATAAGAAAGAACCATTCCGTGTCGGTTACTTCTTCGTCTACGGCTTCGTCGGCTGAAGCTGAAGGACCTGAAATTAGAGAGTTTAATTCTCTGAGAACCTTCTTACGGTGTTGCTGCTGCTCATACGACGTCGCTTTGGTGGCTTTGGCTTTGCCTTTGTCTTCTTCGCCTTTGTAGTAACCGTCGCCCCAACCTAAGAGTGGGAGGCCGTTGGAGTAGTCGTAGGAGCACTGCCAGAAGATTGCGTAGGTCCAGCTCTCTCTTGCGCCTTCGATTAGGGCTTGGAGACGGTGCTGGAGGGTTTCTTGGTTGAAGGGAGGGGGAGGAGGGGGTTGCTGCTGCGGTGGGAGTGGTGGTGCGGAGGTGGAAGCGGAGGATTGTGGCGGAGGGAGCCAGAGGGAGGAGAGGTCGGAGGAGCTCATGAAGGCTTCCATGACGGAGGAGTTTTCGTCGGTCCAAAGATTCATCGTCGACGGTGACCGGTAATCAGTCATAAATAGATATGAAACTGATGATTTGTTTCTGTTTTGAGAGAGAGAGAAGAGAGAGATTGGGTTAGCGAGTGGGTTGCATTTGAGTTTGGGGGTTTATTTGGGATTCGTTTCATTTAGGTTGCATTTTAGGTTTTATTGTTGAGAACGTGAAAGTGAAAGAGAGAGAGAGAAAGAGTAGCTGTGAGTGAGGTTACTTTATGAGAAAAAAAAATATATTATTTTAACTTATAAAAATTTAAAACGTTAATTAATATTATTAGAAAGTTTTTTTTTATCAATATTTTGTATCATAAGGGAAAAAACTAAAAAACGGTTTTTTTTTCCTAAAAATTTATACTTTTATATATTTATTTATTTTCGGAGTAGAAGGAAAAATGACGGCGTTGAGTAAATCTAACCCAGTTAGAAGGGAGAGTGAAAGGAACAAGAGGTGCACGTGAGAGACACGTGGTATTTGGTGATTGGGTAGGTAAGAAGGGAAAAACTGGTCTTCATCGGTTCGCGAATAAGGTGCGCGTTCTGGATGGTCAATGCCCATTATATTTTTAAAATTTTTAAAAATCAATTAAAAATATTAAAAATATTTCACATTTTTTAACAAGTTTTTTAATTATTCCAAGTGTAATAAAAGTATCCAATTTTAGATATTTTTTGTTACGTTTAACATTTGATAAAAACATATTTTATTGAATTTTTAAATAATTAAGAAATATTTTTATTGTGAATAAAATTGAGAATTATTTTTGTTGAATTTTAAAATTTCAAGAACAATTTTTATAGTTAACTTTTTTCATATTTATTTTTTGGAATTTTGCAAACGAGTTATATTCTTTAAAGATAGATAGATAGGTAAATAAATAAAATTGATAAAAAAAAATATAATTTTCTAAAATTTTAATCTATAAGAATAAAAGGAACAAAAAATTTTACTTTTAACTTTCATAATTAATATTCTTATAATTCTCTTTAGCTAGTTTCATTATTTAAAAATATTTTGTACGAGTTTTCTATCAAATAACCTAAAAGCACCCAAAAAGTAGTAAGCTTTACCAAATTGTAACTGCAACCACTTATGTTTATCTTTGAAAAAAAGGAAAAAAATGTACGTGAGTATATATATTTCTTTAGGTTTAATTCATTTTACTATTTAGGATCAGATGAATTTTTAAATTAGAAATATTCGAGAGTAAAATATTCTAATTTGTATTGACTATGAGTTAACAAGTTTATTAATACAGTTTTAGCTAGCTCAATATAGTTTAACATTATTTTTAACTAATATTTTTAAATGAAGTAATTAATTTATTGGCTCTCTAGCATTACTTTTTATTTTTAAATAAAAAAGAGTTACATATTTTTTTTAAGAAACTAGGATTAGAATAATGGTATTTTATGGTAAAATAATAAAATTTGGCTAATAAAAGATGATATTTTAATAATATTTTAATTAAGGAAGAATTAACCCTTTAATTATTCAACTATATCCCCTTGAAGTTATATTTTTAATAAGTTAAATGTAATGAGAAGTTCAAAACAATATTTTTCTTTTGTTTGGACAATAAAACAATATTTTTCTTATAAGACATCTTTCATTTCCTTGAAAATTTTTAAAAAAAAAAGACATTTACATTAATTTCTTAGGACAAACACTAAAAAAAGTTAGTATAGTAAAAATATTATATTCTATATAAAAAAGAAATTAGTCATTAAATAAGTCATCACATAATACTACGATATATTGGGGGTAAGCATTAGAGCAAATAAACAAAATAGTGAATAATTATTTATTTTATTAATTAAACCACAACTACTATTTCTTTAATTAATTTTTATCCTGGAGAAGAGAGAAATATTTTTTTTAAAATTAAATATTGTCACACTAGGAAAGAAGGCGACTGCTCTATCTAGAAATAATGAGGACTATGACACCCACAAAATCATCAACTGAGCAATTCTGCCGAAAATTATTTTTGATATTGCGTTTGAGTGGGTATAATATCGTTAAATGAATCAAATCACGTGTAATACTTGATATGCCGCTATAATAAAATGATAATAGAATGCGTCGTTGACGTAGAGAAGGTGTCCATCAATGACGAATTGTGTAGAATGAGTGATGTGGATTTGTGAATGCAGAAAATCCAATGGCTAACGTTCATCTTACTTCTTTTTTATTTTTTTTAAAATAAAGTAGGCAAATGGACGGTGTTGATGCAATCAAATGCATCATGTGGTTGAGAGTGCTTCACAATCCGTCAAGCATGGATTCCGTGGAGAGATAAGCAAATCAACGGCCCAGATAAAACTAGTAGCTCATCTTGTGGCCTGCATGGTCCCACAATTCGTCAAGCACGGATTCCCTTACCTGAAGAAAAAAAATTGAAATCAATGGCGCAGATACAAAGTGAAGCAAGATCTAACAGATGGGGAATGATGGATATTAATTATTGTTTTCACTCATACAAAGTGATCATCGAAGGAAATATTACTGTCTCCACTCATACTTCCTTCACATCTTCCTTCTTCAAACATTGCTTTCACATACTTTCTTCCCAGCTTCCTTCATACTTGCTTTCACGGTAAGTTTTTATTATTTTTTTTTATATTTTTATGGTTGAAATTTGATATAGAGATATATATGTTAGGATTATTAATAGTTTAACATAGTTTAAATATTAAGTGTGACATTGTTATTATGGCTATTAATTTAGAGATTTGTTTAATTTTTAATTTAGTTAGTTTATTTAGTAACAAAATGTTGTTGTTAACTTTGTTATTTAGTATAGTTTAGTTAGTAGGATCACTAGGAATTTTAATTAGTATTAACTTTATTACTACTATAAGTGATGCTACTGGCAGTTAGGACCACTAACATTTGATTAGTGGTGTTTTTTTATTTGTTAGAGTTATTATTAGATATATATATATATGTTTTTCATATATATATAATTAAAGTTAGCTTGATCAAAGACTAATTTTTTCATAATAGAATCTAAACTCTATTTAAAATGGAGATAAATGAGTTAATCAATTGACTAGTTTAATTAAAATTTGAATAGAATGTATTGGTTTAATTAGTTTTATTATTATTGATATAGTTTAGTGTTGTGTGATAATTGGTTAGTTAGAAGCTACTGAATATATATTTGTTATATTTTATATATATCTATTAGGGTTATGAATAGTTTAAAATTATAATAATCCCAATTAGTTTAATTATTATAGATATAGTTTAGTGTTGTGTCATAACTGGTTAGTTAGAAGCTATTTTTTTTTGTGTCTAGTTAGAAGCTATTGAATATATAGTTTTTTATTTTTTACATATATATGAGTAGTTTAGAATAATGATAGTCCTAATTAATTTTATTATTATTGATATTTTAGTGTTGTGTGATAATTGCTTAGTTAGAAGCTACAGTTTTATTATTATTGATATATGGTTTCTTTAATAAGTTATGTTTCCTCGTACATTTGCAGTTCAGACTATTAGAAGCAATTAAAAATTGAAAAAAAAATGGTGAAGCTGAAGAAACATATCACTCAGAAGCTTAAGGAGGACCCTGAATATGTAAGTTTTTACTAATTTTTATACATTTTTTTATGGATAAAATATGATATATAAATAATATATAGTTTAGGGTTGTTAATAGTTTAAAATAGTGTTAATGTTACGTGATATTGTTGTTGTAGATATTAATTTAGAGTTTTGTTTAGTTATTAGTTCCCTTAATTTAGCTATTAGCAAACAGAATGTGCTGTTGTTATAAATTTCTATGTAGTTAAATTATAGTTTAGGTCTAGGTATTGCATGAGCAACTAATTTGCTAATTTGATGATTACTTGATCTTATTATTCCTATGATAAGTGGTTTGAGGATTACTTTATGTTATTAATATTCATGTTCATTATATTTTAAAATTACTAATTTAGTTCGTGTTTTTTTTTCAGCGATCAAGAGAATTGCGCACACGGCATTTATCTACTCCAAGTGACTACAATCAAAGGATAGATGAAAAGCTAACTAATGCTGGCTTTTATCATATTTCACAAATAAAGGGAAAAATAACAAGTCAGGCAACGCTAGTGTCCGCTCTTGTGGAAAGGTGGGACCCGATTACCCACACGTTCCATCTGCCAATAGGAGAGGTAACTGTGACGCTACAGGACGTGGCAATGATCCTTGGGTTGAGTTCACATGGAGTTCCGGTAACTGGTAGGTTCGAACCCAATGTTGATGCGCTAAAGCAAGAGTGCATGATTAATTTCGGTGTCCAGCCGAATGAGGGTGATATAAAGGCTAGTAGTTTCATCAAGATATCTTGGATCCGAAGGGTTAAAAATTCTATTAGGTTGATTGATGATGACTCTATGAATAGATATGTCACGTAGTGGGTTCAGACTCTCGTACCCAGTAATCTACCCCTCTGAAAATGGTGTATTTCTTTACTGCCTTTATCACGGACTCTCTAGAATTAAATTTCATCCCGATGTCAAACTCTCCGCTTGGGACAAAGGTAGGGCCTATCACATTAAAATCAACACATCATTACGTTTCAAAAATAAATTTAAAACTAACAGCGCATAAAAGAACAATAACTAAATAACACTAATAGTAACCACAACAATATACCATGTGTGATATATAAAACTTAACTTAATAATAACAACTCTAATAATGTTCATCATAGTCAAGATAATAGCAAGAATAATTGTCATCTAATATTTACCCGGGTTCATGTCTTCAGCAAATTCTGGTGCCTTCAAGGCCTCTTCATCCAAAACACGCATGAAGGATGGTTCTTGAAAAGGCAGTTCATTAGCAATAGCATTTGCAACATCCTCCACATCTGACTCCATATCATGTTACGATACGTCTTTTTCATTTGCATCATCTATTTCGAAGGTGCCTTCAAATTCTTCTTCACTATCGCTATAATAACCTTCAATTGCCAAATTCGGCTGAACCTCTTCCACCGCTCCAACGACATAAGGTATTTGTTCAAACTCTATATACAACTTGACCACAGATACATGTGCCATATTTTCTAAATAGATTGACATCATTTGTTGTAGACTCGTGTCATCCATAATAGACATTGCCTGAAACTGTATAAATCCCCCAAACAGTAACACAGGATGCCTATACAAAATACTTTTCACAGTTTTCATCACATTAGGCTCCACATTTTGACAAATCACATTCTTAAACTCTTCGAATAACATCATAGGATGAACCACAAAAAAATATGGATTATTACACATAAATATTATACATTCCTGTGTATGAGATAAAACTTGCCCATTATAATACACCTTAACATTAACCAGCATTTCCATTCTATTTGTAATAATTTTAAAAAAAAGAATAGAAGCAGATATTACCTGCTCGAAGAAGATGAAGAGGAACGACTCTGAGATAAAATTATTTGACTCCAAACATCCAGTCTCCTTCTTATAGTAATGCTTTATTTTTTTTACTGTGCGTAACACAATCCGTTGTAGACGGATTCTTTTTTTTACACGTGTATTTTTCTTTCTCACAATGCGTCTCACACACATTTTTTTATTTTTTTTCTCCTCAACATATCTTGTATGCGCCAGTGACGCATTGTCCATTGTCCACATTGAGACAAAACCTCCCAATAGTGTAATATATAGGAGTAACTCACAAGTCAGAGCCATATTAAAAAAATGCAGCCCAATTCTACATTATTTTGTTAAGGGAAATTTTCATTATTTTATAAGATTAATTTTGATACATGCTTAATATAAAAGTTTTTATTATTATTTAATTAAATTTGTGTTTTTTAATAATTTTTAAAACAGTAAAATTGATATTAATTTTCTACTAATATAGATACATAATTACTTATTTATGTAAAACTTTTTTATACTTAGAATTAATCAAAATTAAATGTTTTATAATTTACGAAATTTTAGCACGTGGTGAAATAGATTTTGTCCATAGGCAAATATTTTCCTTAAAATAATATATCACCAAATCTCTAGCAATATTCTGTCTTAATTTTTGTGGTCAGCATTTTACTAATAATATTCTATACATTATACATGACATACACAAGAAAATATTTAAAAAAAAAGTAATGTTACGGAATGAATATTAGGGACTAATAAGGAGCCAATGAGTGTAATTAGAAAAATAATAAGTGATAAAAGAGGAGAGAAAAAAGAAGAAAAAAACCTATTGACCACTTATTAGCTAACAAATTATAAGCTCTCTACTTTAATTATTAGAATTGCGAGTATTAGTGATAACAGCACCCAATTTTTTCTTATTCTATAAAAGTTGAGTTCTCTGGCATTTCACAAATACTATTTTAAAACTAAAAAATATAATAATATTAATAAATAATTTGACTTATAATATATTGTCTGTAATTTAAACTAAAATTCAACTTATATATATACCATCTTAGTATCATATTAGTAAAGTAAGAAAATTAATCAATTTAAATTAATCAAATGATCAGTTTATTTATTCACTTAAACAAATATATATTTTTTTTATATTCACCAATTCATTGAATAACAAAGTATACTACCACCAAATCCAAATGTGTGTCCTTCTTGAATCCTCTGCATTCGTCTGAGTGCTTTTCATGAAAGAGACGACACATAAAACTTTGAATCTTGAGACTTTTTGTTAATATATATTTGTAAATGATAATAATGCATGGTAGCAACATTGTAACAAAAACATGGAAGAATTGTGCAATTCTTTGATGAGTGTGTTATATATACAATTTTTTTTTGTTTTTAGATTAAATAATTCATTTCTATCAGTTTAAATTAATGTGAGTAAATAGGTTATTAACTTATTATTATACAAAAATATAATAAAAATATCATTTTTTAAAAAATTACATATTTTATATATAAATATATTATTTTATTATATTTAATTCAGCTAGCCCCTGATTAAATTTTGATTGAACCTTTAAACCCTAGAATAATATCTTATGCTATTAATTCAAGCACTAATTCGATGTCTACCAACCTATTTATTTGTTTATTTATTTTTTTGGGTTAGTTCTACCATATGTCATTACTCTTCTCTTAGGTGGTATTGTCTATTTTGCCGGTTGACTCATCATGTATAAACAATTATATTTTAGAAGAAAAATTATTCAAATTATGAAAATATTTTTTGCCTAATATTTAAAAATAAAAGAAAATAACTCACATGTTAATAATGTAAAAAGTTGATTCTATAAGAAGCTGACATTTATATTATTCTGGACAGGCTGTCAATACATTTCTAAATAATTAGGACAAAGTACAAGTGAAACAAAACCAATAAAATAGACAGATTTTTTTTTTTCCATTTCTTAAAGTATCTTTTTCTTACTATTTTTATGGAGTCATATGCTATACTGAGTAGATTACAATAAAAGAGTATAAACTTGTGCTGAAAAGCATTTACTTGTTATCAATTTTAGTTTCTGCGATGATTCATGTTTATTTAATTCGATTCTGTCTATTATTATATTTTTTAAATATATAAAATTTTAAAGAAAAAATTAGATGATCAGCCATTTTGATTTATTTTGTTGTAACTCAATTTTTTTAATTAAATAATCTATTACCATGTTTTTAACTAACTCATTTCAATATTAATAACTAACTACTGATAGAAAATAATAAAATATGATGATCATATAAAATTGTTCAATTTTTAAATGGATTAGAAACACTAGTATTTTAATAATTTTTGTTGTTGATCTTAATTTATATAATTAAAATTTACAGTTAAGATTTATTCCTGATACATTAAAAAAAAATTATATGTATACATACATGATTATTATCTTTTTTTTTTCAAAAGATACATGATGATCTCTATTCAAGAAGTCTATATTAAATAATAACAAGAGAAAAAAGACATTTCAATTTTGATTTCTTTACTGAAAAAGAAAAGATATCCGTAGAAAAAATAGACAATTTAATCATAATGACTTGTCTATGTTAATAATACGATCACCATGCATATTGATTAATAAAATCTCAAAATTGGTTCACGTTATGAATAATTAAAAATTATTATTATTATTATTATTATTATTATTATTATTATTATTATTATTATTATTATTATTATTATTATTATTATTATTATTATTATCTCTTACCTCTAAGAAATCCGGTAGAACTTGAAAGACTTCCCTTTAATCACATTTGCCAAATTCCAACAATACCCTTTTTTTACTATTCCTTTTTCCAAAACCTACATATTAAATACTAAGAACATATATATAATAAAATATTTAAAATATAATGATATTTAAATGGTTTAATTTAACTAAATGATTTTACATCCAAGTTTTGACAATAATAATTTCTTTTTTTATATACGGACATATATATAATAAAATATATTTAAAATATATTGTGTACAAAATCTCTTTCTATAAGATAATAGACGAAGATTATAGATTATATAATAGATAAATAATAAGATAATAAATAAAATGATTCCTTTTGTATTTTTTTAAAAAAATAGGCACTCAATTTTAGAAATTCTAGTACCAGATCAACCGCGTAAGAAAATAAATAATATACAGGTTTAATTAATTTATAATTTAATTTGCACGTTTTGCTCAATCCGTGTTGTGTGTATAAAATATTAAAAAATTGTTAATTTATTTTTTCAAATGAGTTAAGCACGTGCATATAGTATGCACTATACAGCACTCCAGTCGTAGTGTCCCATGTGAAAACCAACTACACTACACTCACTATTATTTTATGTTTACGAATTACGATAGCTTTTCCTAATAAAATTTTATTAAATAAAACGTTGATTATTAATAAAGAATCAATAAATGTAGTTAAAAAATAGTAGATGATAAAAGAAAAAAAATAATATTAATTTTTTATTATTTTTTTAATATTGACTATTAAGATATTTTTAATTTTAAAAAAATATATATTTTAATTGGATGACATAGATGAACAAAGTTGACTAAGTTTAAAAGGAAATTAAATAACACATAGACATAAAAAAATTAAATAAATAACACATATATTATAAGAAGTGTTTAGAATCTAACATAAAATTAAAATTAGGTGTTTTAATATTTTTAATAGTAAATTTTAATTATTAATTTTAATTATAACTATTTATTCCAATTATAATATATATAAAATTAACAATTAACAATTAAAAATATTAAAATATCTAATTTCATGTCACATAAAAAAAGAAAATAAATACTTTTCGTATTATATAACAGGGAGAGAATACTTTTAAAGTATTATTATCTTGTGTTAAAAATAAACTTTTATTTTAGTTGTGATGTAGATTTTTTTTTTTTGGTGATTAGTTGTGATGTAGATTTTAAAATACTTTAAAATAACCGAAGCAATAAGTTAATTTGTTACCTAATTGAAATTCAGCAATTTAAGGCCGACGGCTTTAATAAATAAAATTTGCCCATTTTTCTTGGCATTTTGCATGATTTGGTCCTTTCCTATAATAATGGCTTATTTATTCAACATCAGTGATTCAGACAAATTTATACGTCAACCTTTTTTTTTAATGTTTAGAAAGAAATATAGTAGGGGAAGGGAAAACGAGAAATAATTAATTATGAAACAACTCATCTAAAATGAAAAGTTAGTAAAATAATAAAATAATATTTTTATCACATTTATATTTATAATTTTTATTATTTGTGAATTCTACTCATCTTTAATTTTAAAAAAATTATAATATTATTTTATCATTTTATCAAACTTCTCACTTTATTAGTAAGTTATCCTTAATTAATTAAGTAAATGAGTTGTAACAATGGAATAATTAGTTATATGTATCGAGTTACAATGTTTTTGGAAAATTATCATCATAGAAACTAACTCATATGATAAAAAAGTCTAAAATTTTATATAAGATGACTTCTATTCAAATGTTAGCTATCATGTGAGAATTTTTTAGAGACAGATGAAAAACCTAAAAGGATGAGTCATGCAAATTATTAATACTAAGAAATATGTATCATATACTGAGTTTATGATAGATCTAGATAAAATATTTTAAATGTGTGATTCATATTCAATTTTTTTCAATAATTTTTTATTTTCAATAAAATATTACATTTTTTATATGATGAATAGTTATTATGTCCATCATGAATCAATTTAAAAAAAAAAAACTAATTTATATACAATTGTTTTCTGTTGCGGTAGTATTTATATACAAATTAAAGTACTTCAACCAACCCAAATTATTAAGGACGCATATTTATTAATTTAAATAATCCGGGTGTTATGGAATTTTAAAGTAAGATTATAAATTAAATGACTTACTTATAACAGAACAAATACGGACCAGCTATTTAGGACTACAAATAACAAAAATTAAATTCACTAACCTAAAGGTTAATTTTTTTGGGTGACTTACTAACCTAAAGTCGAGGAACATTTTTATGTTTTTTTTTTTTATTATTATTATTAGGTAATTGTTTGGTTTGGACTGTACTATGATTTTCATTTTCAAATCAAAGTTCATTAATTAAGGAAAAGTATAGGTAACCAATAATTTTTTAACCAATAAATCAGCCAACAAAAAATAAAACATCTGAAACCACTGTTTATAGAACATCCATAATGTAAACCATAGAACATCCGAAACCTAAAGCAACCTCAGTCAACTTTATATTTTTAAAAAAAATAGAACATCCAAAACCTAAAAATAGAACATCTGAAACCTAAAAAAATAGAACATCTAATTTAAGTTGTTGACTGATATTTACTGAAATTTTGTTGATTACCTAACCTAATTGTTTAAATAATAGGGACCAAGTTTGAATAGATTAATTGTAACACACGTGTTTTCATAATTAGGATATGAATTATACTTAATAAGTTTAAGTCAATATTAGTTAAAAAAATTTTAAAAATATATTCACTTTTAAATTATTCTTCTTCAATGATGCAATTTCAACTATCATTACAACCTATCTAGCTACCTTCACGGCTTCACCACTAGCCACCAATGCTTGCCACCATTGACAACCTTTTTGGCGATTGGCGGCCGCCACCCTCAAGCGACTTTTTTAGCTACCTTCCGATCACCCTAAACCCCTAAATATAAAATATTAAATTCTAAACACTAAAACTCTAATAAATTATAAACATTATTAAATCATAAAATTTTAAAAAACAATGTTTGATGTTTTTTTTTCTTTTAATAAGAATGATGTGTTGGATAGACTTCAATCGTGGACATTACAACATCACAACATTTAACTACAAAGCTCACACGGAGCGCTTGGTAGAGAGACTGAGATTGAAATAGGTTTGTGTATTGTGTTTGGTTTAAAATTAATTAGAGATAAAGATTAAACTAAGTTGATGGAGCAGAAATACAGGTTAATATTGGAAACTACAATATTGATTGAGGGTATTTGAGTAAAAAAATATTATTAAAGTTTTAGTCCCAATCCCCAGTCTCCCAGTCTCTCCAATTTGGAGGTACTGAAAATACTGAAATTCTGGGGACTGGGACTGAAATTTTAGTTTCAGTCTCTATCCAACAAACACAATACTGAGTCTCAGTCTCTCAGTCTCAGTCCCAGTCTCTTGAAACAAACACACCCTTAGTTCTCATCCACTACTGGCCTCGGTGAAATCTCGAATGCTAGTGTGTTTATTGTAAGGTAAAGATCATTGTCACTAGATGGTTAATCCAACTACGTAAATTTATTTTTTTATTTTCAATAGTATCCTCTAGTCTAACAGAGTGACGACTAATCGTTTGTAGATTTGAGTTTTATTTAAGAAGCTGTCTTCATTTAATGAATTATTGCATATGCGAAGCAAAATTTAACTCCTGACACTTGCTTTGATGAACTGGTAAATTCATCACTAAATCGTCTGAATTCCAACTAAGTAAACTAAAGGGAAAAATACTCTTTTTGCCATAAAGGTTTAGTCTGAAAAACAAATTTGCCATAAACGTTTTTTTTTCTCAAAATTGCCATAGAAGTCTCAATTTCACATTAAAAAGACCAAAATTCAATTGTGTTGACGGAAATACCCTTCCACCATTCGTGAAGATGTTGTCTTCCCGCGAACCCCCAAACACATAACACTTCACCTTTTCTTCTTTTTTTTTCAAATTTTTTCTCCTCTTCGCTCTGAGATTTTTCTGTCTCTCTATGTGGCTCCGTTGCCGATGCATCGTCTCGATCGCGGTGATGTTTGGAAAGGCAAGGCTGGTTCCCTATAGTTGCAGCTCAAGGACCACTTCCGAGTCGCCATTGATCGCCATTGCCCATTGGTGTCGTCGCCATGCCATCATCCCCCACGCCCAAGGTTATTACTTCTATTCCACCTTTCAACGCTGGCTCACCCGATTTCGCGATTTTCCGTAGGGATTCCGATCCTTGCCTTCTTTCTCTTTTCTACCGCAAACAAGGTATCTCTTTAATTCCGTCCTCTGCCGTTCAATTATTGGCTTGATTTTCACTCTGGAAATGCGAATGTTTTGTTTCTTATTGTCTTACAGTGAGTAAGGATTTCGTTTCTGAAGAAAAATCGACTCTTCCTCGTATGATGCAAGTTGTTGTTGGAAATGTCTGCCGTGTCTTCATGAACGCATTGAATATTTTTGCTTCCTTTTTTGTGCTGATATGACTTGATTTGTGGTTATGGAGTTTTGGATTGGTTAATTATTGAAACAACCCCTTACATTGTGATTACCCATTATGGATTTTTAAAGATTTTCGATTCTTTAAACTTGGGTGTTTAGGAATTTTTTGTTCTTCCAAATTGGGGGTTGGAGATTTTGATTGTTCAACATTTGGAGGCTATAGATTTAGGGATTCTTCGATAACATAAATACAATACAAAACAATTATAATCAATTCTTAACTAACAATAAGAAACAATAATAATCTTAGGGACAAAACGGTCAAAATATTTGTTTAATAAAAATATTAAACATTTGTGATGATTTTAAGAGAAAAAATATTTATGTCAAAATTAATTTTCGCACCAAACTTTTACGATAAAAAAGTATTTTTTCCTAAACTCAAGTACTCAACTAACGGTAATATGTTTTGGGCTTCTGAATAAACCTTGTTGATGGGCCTTAAGGACCGAAGCCCAGGGCCTTAATCACAATTGCAAAAGCTCATGAACCCTGTCAATGTAGAGTTAAAAAAAATAGCAAGTTGAAGAATTAGTTGGGTGAGGAAGAAACTAGAGATGAAGGCGTGAACAACGTGCGAGCTTGGGTCACCATACAACATCTACTTTCAGTCATCATCATCGTCATATCAACTTGTCAACTCAAGTGAATATATATGTTTTTCCTATGTGTTTTATCCATTTTTTTTTGGTTTAATTTTTTTAATAGAGATAAGAATAATGGTAAAAGATAAATATACCCTGACTTTTTTAAAATAAGAAAAAATTGTCTTTCACTTTGTTGAAATACACCCATCACCCATGCTCCTAGCATTCGAGAAAACTGAACACTGATATCCCTTCGTCAGCAAAGTGGGGAGCAAATTTATCTCATTTTATTATAACGGTCACATGTTAAGACAAACGAACGGGTAGGAGTGTCCAATTTTCTTGAAAGTTGAGAGTATATATGTATTTTAGAAAAGTGAAACGTAATTTTATCTGATTTTAAAAAAGTCAGAAGTATATTTATTTTTTATCCTAAAATTAAAGTTTACTTACTTAAAAATGTTATTAATATTGTGTAATTATGTATTACTTATGAGATTAGTAATTGAATTTTTAATTTAATAATAATAAATATCTCAATGGAAAAAATTTATAGTTTTTTTTAGATTTTTTTTTTTAATATGACAATAATCTATCAATTTTTATGTTATATATGTAGGTTGTTGGAGTATCAGATAATGTTTGGACTTTTAACTTTACACCACAATTTGGGAAAAATAATGTTGTTGAGATGAGGTTGTTTAAAAAGCATTCACATGGATTCCCAGCAGTGTCAGAGTGTCAGTATTGCTCCTTTATTTTTTCTTCTCATTTCAATCACTATCATTATCATATCTCTTCTATTTATAGTCACATGATATTCCTACCCTTCATGTACCTTGTATTTGATGAGTTTTGGCCTCACCATATATAGTAACCTAATATTATTGGAGGAAGAGTTCACTGAGCTATGATGATGAATACACCCTTTTTCCTACTCTATATCTGCCATTCTGACCTTAGATATTTTCTTTTGGAAGTTGTTTAAATGTGTTTATTATTATTATTATTATTATTATTATTATTATTATTATTATTATTATTATTATTATTATTATTTAAAGAGTGATTAGATGTACATTTACTTTTGTGTATATATTATATTTATCAGTAATTGTATTTTACAAAAGAAAATAAAGTTCATTATAGAAAGAAATAATATGTGTGTGACTTATTACATAGTTACATGAGCATTTTAGTTATTCTAAATATAATATTTTATTTTTTACTTAACTAAAACTTTTAAAATAGATAAATTATTTTATGTAATCATATTAAGTATACACTAAAATTAATATTCGGAATACATATTAAAAATAATTATATTACACATAAATAAATTTATATATAAATACAAAAATAATTAATTTTGGAGAAGTCACAGTACTTTTTCTTTTTTATATTACTTAGAAAATATAAAGTTAGAGCAATACATATTGACATTAAATTAAACTACGATGGATTTTTATTAGCATATAAAAATCCGAAAGCATTTAATATTTATATCTAACTATTATTAATATTAGGATAGTCAAATAGACCGATCTAACTCATTTAAACTCGTCCGATTAAGCTGGTGGATTATTTCATTTAGATTGAAATTTAAATGAATCTTAATTTTGGGAGAAAAAATGACTTGTTTAGAGCGAACAAATTTTTTTTTATTGATGGATCGAATTTTCAGATTGAATCAAAAAAATAATTTTTTTTAATATTTATCTTTTATTTAAAAAATTACAAAAGAAAATTAAATAAGTTAGCATGTTTAACCTAACATTTTATCCAACAAGTTAAATTTAACTTGTTTAGCCTTTTTTTTTTTGGTGTCTAAATACAAAACAAGAACAAATCCTAAAAAGGTTCAGGACAATCCCTAGCTAAAGTCGGGAGGAGATAGTTCAAAGCTTGTAACCATTCTGTATGAGGGAAATGATTTGTAGCTGCATCCTTAATCATTGCATTAGCTACTTGATTAGCGCTTTTTTGAATAAGTTGAACACCTATTGTTCAAGGTCTAGATAAAAGCTCATGAATCTTTAAAATAAGATTCCTACTATTAGCACCGTCAACTTGTTTAGCCTTTAATTTAAATGAACTTGATTTAATAAGAAAAACCACTAATTTTTTTCTTTTTTGGTCTTGAAAAGGTACTAATTTAAAACGGATAAATGGGACAATCCAACGACTTCACTATTTTGTTATATTGCATCCAACCCAATATTTACTATTTGTCGTTAAATTATTTAATTTATGTACGTAGAGTGGCTTCGAATTCACGCAATGTTTTAATTATAATGGTCATAGGCTGGCTCATAGCAAAACTTGGTACCAAAATTAAATAATGGCTATTCATATGAGTCAGAATTAAAGACTATATTATGGTTGTGATAGGGCTCAATCCATTCCATCAAAGGAGGCCCTAGAGACAATCAGTCAATTATCTAAAGTTTAACGTATGATTTAGAAATCACAGTCAAAATACATCATCGTATTTATAACGTAGTTTCTCTAGACAGGGGGAAATACAACGTAGGTTGTCTAACCTAATAAATGAGTTTAATTACTCCGATCCCAGAAAAAAAAAACAAAAAAATACATGGATGAGAATTTGTATTTTTTAATTATCTTTTTTAAATTCGATTCTTTTAGAATGAAAATAAAGTTTCTTGAACAAGTTTATAATGAATTAAGCTTATGATGAATTAAGTGAAATATTTTTAAATGAGTGGTTGAATTTTTTTTATATATTTTATTTTTATTATTCATTGTAAAATCACAATTACTTTTGATCACTCATTTGAAAATATTTTACCTGGTCCACCATATATAAATCAGGTCCATCTTAGACAAAACCAAGTTTGCTTACTTGGAAAAGTCTTTTCCTTTACCTCTGATGAATTAATCATTGGACTTTTTGGTCTGACGAATATCCTGATAAAAAAAAATATTAAAGTTTACCTAAAATTAAATAAATAAACAATAAAATTAAAGTAAGATTTAAATAAGTTCTTTTCTATTATGACGTGATGCTAATTATACTATTAACAACATATTAGCTTAGAATTAATCTATGTGCACCATTGTACATATTCGTATACACTGTTTAGCAACAGAAAAATATAAATATTAGCACAAAATCTGTGTTGCTAAATGATGTATACATATATGTACAATGATACATTTAGTATTACCGATTAGCTTATTAAAAGTACAAGCCAAGGCATGGTATGCTTAGAAGAATTGTGTGGGTTAGTTGTTGTTAGCTTGAGATTTGAGATAACAAAATCTCATAAATTAAAGTAAGTTTACTTGCAATAGCAGCAGCATTTGTAGCATTAGGTCATGATGTATGAGATATATCATCATGTACCCCCCTTTATAAGGTAGGAACATTAGTAAATTAAATTAGAGCTTTATTATGACACACTCATATTCCATCATTACACCTTTAAAGTAATGTATGTATTATTTTATCCTTTCACTAATGTTTAAGGACAAGAGATTTAGATAATTCAACAAGGATGATGGTGGTTTGGCTAAAAGCTAAGGCCTCTTAAGTAGTACTCAAGAAGGTTTCTATGAGATCAGATAAAGTTTTAAAAATAATATTCTTAATATGAGGAATGCATTAGTAGTTTGAAAATTTTCCTTACCTAAATAAATATATAAAAGAATTTCCTTGTCCAAATAAAAAATATAAAAAATTTAAATAAGCTTTTAATTCTTTAAAAAAATTTGGTTCTTTTGTTTTGGCTAATTTTATTTCGTAGTAATAACATAAGCTATCTTTTTCTTTTTCTTTTTAAAATTTCTCACGGTATTCCAACCAAACTGACCAATGATTAATTCAATATAAATCTAAGTTTTATTTAAAAAAATTTTACTGGTCAATGAATTACGATATACACAAGTAATGATTCAAATCATAGCATTTATTTAAGTGGATAAGTGAGTTAAAGACTTGTCTAAACTAAGTTTTTTTTTTGGTCAGTATTATTTTTTTTGACAAGTTTATTTTGTTTGGTAAATAATCAGGCTAAAAAGCCCAATATTTTTTATAAGTTTGGGCTATTAGATGGGCCAAAGCCATAAGAATACATTCCATAAGTATAACTATTAACTACTTAAGGTAGCCTTTTGTATTCTGTCCCAAAAATTATCTTGATCCCAACTTGCATAAGATTTATTTTTTTTGGTATTCACTTGCATAAGATTAACGTTGGGTACTTATTACAAAATAAAACAATTATTTTTACCCAAAAAACGGAAGCAGATTTGATAATTAAAATGAAACAAGTTTTTACCAAATAAAAAATGAAACGATTTGGGCCACTTAGGCCAGATCAGAGAACAAAATGAAACAATTAGTCCTGATCAATAAAAAAATCTTACCCAAACAATTAGTCTTGGAAAAAAAATTTGGGTAAAATTTTGTTGTCCAAAAATTTGTTTGACCCAAAAATTCCGTTTGACAAAAAATTGAAAGAAGTAGTATCACAGCGACGGAAAACGACGTCGTCTGGTAATTTCAGAACGTTTTTTGTTGCCTGCGTCGGTCAGGACCTCATGGTTAGCAACAGTCCACCGAATCCCGAAAACACCCTTCAAACGCCAAAACTAAGACACGCATCATCCTTCGTATCTCTTCAGGACAATTCTGTCATTTCCGTAATCACTTCTTTCACAAAGAAAAAGCACTTTTTAAAGACGAAGGAAAAGAAAAGAAAGAAATTAAAAAATAAAATTACATAAACCAACACGTACAAATTGCAAACACACTCAACAATCAACACACGCACAAAATTTCTACTTACAATTTTATTTGAAAATTTTAATTTATTTTCCTCTTTTTCGCTTTTTTTTTTTTCTTTTCTTCTTCTTAATTTTAATATATTCCTCTCTCAGGAGGTGTTTTTGTTTCTGATTATTATTATTTTGCCAAATACCTCCTGAGATTTCAATTTCAAACCCTTTCAATTGCGAAAAAACCAAACAGAAGAAAAAAGGGTTTAAAAGAAGAAAATTCTCGTTTTTCAATTTATATTCCGTTTTCGACTTTGATCATCTTCGTTCTTCGTTCTTCGTTCTCGCCTCTTCTCCAATGGCGTCCTCCGAAGCTTTCACTGACAAGAACACGGTGTTCAGAAAACTCAAGGCCAAGTCTGAAAACAAGGTTCGGTCACTTTCGATTTCTAGAAACTTTTTCCATTTCGAGGTTTTCGCTTCAGGTTTTTCAATTTTTTGCTCAGATCTACTATATTTTGAATTTTTCTGAGTTTTTAATTCGTTTTTTTTTTTGTTTTTTCGGCTTCAGATGTGTTTCGATTGCAATGCGAAGAATCCAACTTGGGCGTCGGTTACGTATGGCGTCTTCCTATGCATTGATTGCTCCGCTGTTCATCGCAGCCTCGGAGTGCATATCAGCTTCGTGAGGCAAGGATTTTTATTTTTTATTTTTGTAGCTGATTGTTGTTTAAAAGTTAAATTGTGATGACTTGTTACTTTGATTTTCTTTTTTAAAATTTGAAATTATGTTGAAAGCACTTGTGCTGGTATGCAATTTTGATTATGCAGCTGATTATGTGTGTGGATGAATTTGGAGTAGTGTGTTGTACTCATTTTGTTCATATAAGCTTGACTAGTCAATGAAATTGGACTTTTAGATTTATCCCTTCTTACGATACTGTGTGGTCCTTGAAGGTGTGTATGTTTCACAGGAGTGTGTAAATTCTGTATTTTGAAGTTTGCATGACCTCTTTGATAAACTGGGTAGTTCGAGAATCGTGACATAGATGTAAAGTTGCTTCTGCATGTGTTCTTGTTTCTGGGTGGCATGGCATTTGGTATGGGCTTTTTTATATCATAGTTTCAACTGGTGTTTATAGCATGCAACTTTTGATTGAGGGTAGCTTTTTTTATTACATGATTTTACTTGTTGACTTTATCTTCATAAACCCCTCAAATATACTGCAGGCTACAGTATATTCATCTGGGCTACTCATAAAAGAATAAAAGGTTATAGTGGGACCAAGCTTTTATCAAACATGATTTGTTTTAGACGCTCATCAATTATCTCAGCTCTGCGTCTTTGCTTTAAATTAGTTATTCTTTGAAGTAAATTGTCATTGAATTAGTAGTAGTAATAGAATAACTCAAAGAAGGATGAAGACTAATCCCTTAATATCCTTATGTCCTTTAATATGTAGATCTACAAATTTAGATTCATGGAGTCCTGAGCAACTAAAAATGATGAGCTTTGGAGGAAACAATCGTGCACAGGTTTTCTTTAAACAACATGGTTGGAATGATGGTGGCAAAATAGAAGCGAAGTATACATCCAGAGCTGCGGATATGTATAGACAAATTCTTTCAAAGGAAGTAGCTAAAAGTATGGCCGAGGAGGGAACTGGGCCATCATCA
Organism: Stylosanthes scabra; assembly: GCA_036250425.1. Taxonomy (NCBI): domain Eukaryota; kingdom Viridiplantae; phylum Streptophyta; class Magnoliopsida; order Fabales; family Fabaceae; genus Stylosanthes; species Stylosanthes scabra. Next base: position 38,090 of record JASCZI010060502.1, read on the forward strand.
CCTGTTGCTTCTCAGTCGTCTCAAGGGGCTAATGGACTTAGTGAAGTCCAGACCAGTGGAGAAACAAAAGGAAACAAATCAGGTAAACCAGAAAAGCCTGAGAGCACTTCTTCACCCCGTGCTTCACATACACATACAGTAGTTTCAAGTGTGGTCAAGAAGCCTATTGGTGCTAAAAAATCTGGGAAAACTGGGGGACTTGGTGCCCGTAAGCTTACTAAAAAGGTACGCAAGTAGTTAATTTTGTTTGCTGATTGTGTTTTGGAACTTGAAGTGATATATTTGAATTTAAAATTTGAAGTGATGTGTTATTCCATTTTCTCAATTAATTTCTTGACTTGATTTGTTCAATTGTTGACATATTATCCTGTTGAAATGCAGCCAAGTGAATCTCTCTATGAACAGACGCCTGAAGAACCACCTGCTCCAGTTCCATCTGTCACAAACAATAATGTGCTCGCTCCATCTATAGCATCACGATTTGAGTATGTTGAAAATGTCCAATCATCTGAGGTAAACACTGGAGGTTCTCAGGTAATTGGTCATGTTGCTCCGCCGAAGTCATCAAGCTTCTTTTCTGACTTCGGAATGGATAGTGGCTTTTCAAAGAAATCTGGGCCTAGCTCCTCGAAAGTGCAAGTAAGCCATATGACTGCAACTTTTTTCCTTCCAGTATAACTAGCAGGTTGTCTTGATGGAAAAATAAGTCATGTATGTTTTTTTCCGGTAGAGTATTAAGTTTATTATTAATTATTCCTATTAAAGTTTGAATTCTGGTCCCTGTTGGTTCATAATTTTAGCAAGATGCTTATCCATGGAGCAAAATGTGGTTGCTGCAGTCTTGGAAGAAAATGGCATCCAATAGCTGTATGATAGGAAGAAATGTTGCACAGACATGTAGAAGCATGAATTAAAAATACTCTGCTTGTTTTTCATAAAATTTGTGGTTGACATCCTACTTATATTCTAACTATGTAAACCTTAATTTTATACAAGGATGTCAGTCAGTCTGAATTTCAAAATCTAGGAGATTTTCATTATCTTGTTGAACCTCATGGGTAAGCTATTCTGATTTCTGATGAAATCTGACTCCAACTTCATGGATCATGGATGGTGGCTGCTATAGAAGGGGGGGACTTTCAATCATTTCATTAAAACTATAATTCCTTTATAGTTTTGCATATATTTCTTAGCTGTAATGCAGCAGGAATTGTCAAGTAACTGATTTCATCAATATAACATCATGGTGCTCACTGCTTGCCTCCTTTAGTTATACATAAGCTTTCTTATGTTCATCTTCTGAAAGACATAAGTATTTCTGGTACCTAATCTTAACAACTGCTATCAGGGGGGAATTGTATTCCACGGAGTGTACTTGTGTAAACCTGCATTTTATTGATCTGACACTTCATTAGATGTGATCACTCTTCTCTTGAAGCATGTGTTTGTTGTGTCTTTATCAACATACCTGTTCCCGTGTAACTAATCCGGTTTCGCTATGCCTCGTCAGATTGAGGAAACAGATGAAGCCAGAAAGAAGTTCTCGAATGCAAAATCCATTTCTTCATCCCAATTTTTTGGAGATCAGAACAGTGCTGCTGATGTGGATGCTAAGGTTACTTTGTCAAAGTTTTCGGTATGTAACGCTTCTTGAAAGATTAAGTGTATTAGATACTTATGATTGCCCAACCCATTTATTGGCTTCTTTTATATTTCATCTCTGTCTGATTGCTATAGCCCATATTAAATTGATATGAACATTGAGATTATAGGGAGAAGTTTCATTCCATAGTTTTTTTCCCCAAATAAAGTATGAATATTATTTTGTGCTCCCAAACTACATGTATGTTAAAACATAAAAATCTCAGAAAACTATTTTTTTCTCTATGTGCTACACTATTAGAGATGAATGCTGATGCTGTACCATGTTTTTCCTCTTGTTGTCACCAGGGTTCAAGTGCGATCTCTAGTGCTGATCTTTTTGGCGACTCAAGAGACAATTCCGGAGCTGATGTTTCTGCTAGCGACCTCATCAATCGATTATCTTTCCAGGTATTCTGTAATCCTTAAATTGGACTGTATATAGACACTTCAATACTTGTGCCATTCGTCATGTCAAATGATGAAATATAGTTAAGTTATTGCTATTATTTCCTCTATTAATATTGGATTCGATGCTGCAACCCATCCCTTCAACCCCTTTTTACAGGCGCAACAAGATATCTCCTCGCTTAAAAACATCGCCGGAGAGACTGGAAAGAAGCTTACCTCATTGGCATCCAATTTGATGATGGATCTTCAAGATCGAATCCTTTAGAACTGTATGTGTTGTATCCATGATAATCCTTGGAGTTTGAATACCAGCCAATTATGCTTAGAATGAATAGAATAGTTCAGTATACAGTTCTTGAGAAACAAAAAGTAAAAGAAAAAGATACTAAATATCTCTTCTCAGGTTTGTAAGAGGCTGGTGTTTTATATTGTGTCAAAGGTATTGTTTTGAGGTTGCTGATATGCTTTAGATTTTCTATCCCATTTCTCAAACTCAATAGTGTCATCTTGTATCTATCAGAAAAAAAAAAAGTGAGTTCATCTTAATCCTCATGTTGAAGTCCAAAATGTGTGGGTTTAATTAGTTTATGGATGATGAATAAAGCCAAAACTTAATACTTCGTTTTGTTGGGGTGAGATTTAGCATTGGAGCTTGTAAAATTAACAAATTTGAAGTGCCGATTAGATTTATACAATAGCCTTTAACTACCACTTTTGGGTAATCAATCACCATGAAAAATAAATAAGCTTGTACAGAATGTTTGAGATTTATGAATAGAGATATACATGTGTTTAAAGCGTTTAGCCATGCTTAATAAAAATAGTAAATTACTAAAATGATCTTTAAGTTTCAAAAACTTACAAAATGATTTTTTAAATTCCGACAGTAAATATATATAAATTTTTATTTCTATGAGTTTAATAAGAAAAATTTTTATGACATAGACTCATAACAAGTATATGTCTCTCTAAATTTTACTTAAAGCATCAAAATATAATAAAACGAAAAAAAAAATTATAGTCAATGAGTTTCTTTCCACTTTAGTAGCAAAAACTACGCTAGGCGTTAAGCCGTTTTGCCATGTAATAAGTTGACTCATGCTATAATATAAGGTTTCCATTTTCCTTTTATTATAGTCAATAAGAGAAGATTTAGGCATTAGTGCAAAAAAGATTCAATTACAACTTACATACCATGTAATAATAAGTTCAGATTATTTATTTTCGAGTAATAATACAATATGAATTTAATTTTGATAAAAAAAATGAGTATTACAAATATATTTAAATTTGATTACTTATCTTAGTGCCAATAAAAATAATCTTTTTCACAATCAATACCTAAATAGTTATCTAAAGCAATTAAACAAAGATGTAAAATTTTAAGTCACACATGTATATTTTAATTATATATATAGTAATTTTTTTTATATTAAAAGTAATGAATAAAAATTAAAAAAAAATATAAATATCATTTTTCTTTAATTTTCTACAAAAAGTTTATAAAAATATATGATTTCATTTTTTCTTTTTATATAATATTTGTTCTTTATATGTGATTTTATTTTAATGTAGAGGTGTACACTGTACTGATTGAAATTATAAAATGAAAATTTTGTAGGTAATAAAAAAGAGCAAGCTCCCCAAATTTTAGATTTGAAGAAAATATCCGTAACTAACTTTCATTCTCTCTCTCTCTCTTCAAGCGCGAATCTCCGTTCCCTCTCCCTCCATTTTCTGTTTAAACGGTTTTCACACTCTCACTTCGAAAAACCCCCAAAAATCTTCAACCTTCTTCTCTCTTTCTTCTTCTCTCACCAAGAAACACTTTCTTCTTCTTCTTCACCGCCATGTCAAAGCGCAGCAGGAACAAGAATCGAAGACAGAGAAGAGGGAGTTCAGCAGCAACAAGACGTCCTTCTGCAGCTGCTAGAAAGCGAAATGCACCAGACGACGACGACGATCAAGATTCCCCTCCACCACAACCGCGACCACTTCCGCCTCCTACGGCGCAGGCGCCGCCGTCTTCGGCTACACCTCAAGAGCCCTTACCTCTGCCACCTCCACCGGGATTCGAAGACGTCACTCCGACGACCTACGATCCTGAACTCTTCAAGAATTTGGAGCCATTGCAAACGGTAAAACCCTCGCATGGTTCGTCTTCGTTGTTAGTGTCAGATTTATCAGGAAAAGAGTACGATCCTTCGATTTCAATCCCTAAACTTCCAGAGCTAGATGAAGCACTCGAAGAGCCTGCAGAAATAGGCTTAATCGATAACTCTTCTTCTTCTTCTCCTTGTTCTGATGATGATTACGATGAAGATGATGAAGCTGATCCTCATACTCCACGAGGAGCGTTCGACGATGATGATGACTTGTTCAGATACAAAATGTTCATCTTACAACAAATTTACGTTCCTACTAAGATTTGTGATGAATTTTTGCCTATTCCTGTGCCTACCGGCCTTAAACTAAAAATTATTGGTCCTTCTCCACCACAAGAACAAGGTGCTGCTGAGAGTAACACAGTTTCTGATGATGATCCTTCTTCCCCCACCTGTGTAGGTTCTTTCTTCTCATTCTTCGTAGTTCTTCTTCATTATTGTTCTTTTTGTTTTTCTTTCTTTGTTCCACACTGCAAGATCAATTAATGAATGATTGAATGAATAACATTGTTCTTCATTTTTTATTTGTTTGACTCGTGGTTATTTTAATTTGCAGGGTGCTGGGATTGTTAATGAAGGGAACACCTGCTACATGAATGCAATACTACAGAGTCTGACACACACTGTACCATTCGTTGATGCAATTCGTTCTTGCAACCACATTACCCCGTGTAATCATAATTTCTTGTGCTTCTTTTACTTATTTTGTTTACATTTTTCTGTTGTTTTGCTTTCTTTGGGTTACTTCCATTGAGGAACATTTAATGCCATTATCATGTTGTAGCAAAATGAATCTTAATTGTTGGATTTTGAAGTCTTGAATAATCTGTTATCTCAGGTACAAATTATGATGAACAGAGTGTTACTTACTGTGCTATTTGTGCACTGCGTGACCACGTTAATGCTGCATTACTTACTCCCAGACGTCCTGTTAAACCTACAAGGCTTGTTAACAAGCTGAACCGTATCCTTTTTTATTATTCAATTTGCATACTGTGTTGTTGATTAGTTAAATATATAACTCTTTGGGATGTTTGTGAATCCATGACTAGTATTCTTTACAGATTTTTCACCTCATTTTAGTGTGGGCAGGCAGGAAGATTCTCATGAATTCATGCTGCAAGTCTTTTCTAAGATTGTAGCGTGTTTTCCAGATGGGGCTCCTAATCCTGTGGACACTGTCTTTCGAGGACAAACTGTTAGTAGGGTATGTTAGAATTGCACTTTTGCAAGATTATCAAATAAATTTGATTATTTACTCTATGCATTTATACCCTTTTATGGTTGAGAATAAATTTTAATGCCTTGTCTTGGTGATTGTAATGCTTGTGTTTCAGCTGACGTGTTGTACCCCTGACTGTGATCATTTTTCTGATACACCCGAGCTGATAAGGGACTTGAATTTAGAGATCGAAAATGTAGAATCGGTGAAGGGTGCACTTGAGTCGTTCACCAAGGTGGAAAAGGTTGAGGCTAACTGTGATAAGTGCAAAGAACGTGTGGCCATGGGGAAGCAACTTTTGTTGAAAGAAGCACCTCAGATTGCAGTATTACATTTGAAGAGGTTTAAGAAGGTGGAAACAGGCAGCAATTATACAAAGATTGACAAAGATGTCAAATACGAAGTTGACTTGGATCTAAAGGAATATACCACTAAGGAAGAGGAAAATGTAAGCTTAATAATTGTGATTTCTGACATTGTATATTCTATCTAACTTTGTTTGTTTTTCCGTGAATGTTGTCATGTCCTTACTAATTTAATACCTTTTTGAGTGATAGGTAAAAGTCAAATATGATCTATATGCAATTGTGGTACATTCTGGAAACCCAGATTCAGGGCATTACTATTGCATTGTACGCACTGATGAAGATAACTGGCATAAGTTGAATGATGCACAGGTATAAATTGTAGCTACCATTTAAATTCATTAATCATTTCTCAATCATTCATGATTTGTCACATAATTTCATATAATCTTACATTTATTGTAGTTGATCACTGTGCATCTTGAATTGTTTACATTATCATTCAATAAAACTAATATCTACAAAGTATGAGTTTATGATCAATCTATGATGTTATTGTTTCAGGTTACTAGAGTGACCAAAGAAGAAGCACTGGAAGAACCAGCATACTTACTATTTTATGCGCAGCACGGTACACCGTGGTTTGTTTCGAGTGTCATCACCACCGAAGGGAAACCAGTGGATGCAAAGCCAGAAGAAGAGAATGTTGCTGCAAAGGATCATACTCCAGAGAAAGTTGATGATGGTGCTACTATGGATGCATGTAATGAGAATGTTGCAAAGGATGATGCTCAAGAAAATGTTAATGATGGTGGTCCTATGAATGCATCCAATGAGAATGCTGCAACAGATAATATTGAAGAAAAAGTTTTTGATGATGATCCTATGGATGCCTATAATGAGAGTGCTGGTCCAGTTGATGAAGAAGAATCAACAGATAAAGGGAGTTCATGTGGCCAAAAGAACCTTTAACTAAAGATTTTTCTTTTATGTGATTGTAAATTTCAAACTTGAATGGTGAGATCTTTGACTAAGTGATGATTTTACCATCATCAGATAATTGTTGTTGTTGTTATCAGACATGATTCTTGTTCTTTGACAAATGTTGATAATTGATCATGTACTCTTTTTAGGGGAAGTTTATTGATAATAAAAACAATTGTTGACTCTAGAATTGTGATTCCCCTAGTTCATATTGTGCATATGAACAATTTCACTAAGCCCATTTCTTTGCTTGAAGTCAAAGATGCTGTTATTATATGAACAGTATTGTTTTTATCAAAATTCTAACAATTGTCAGAATTTCTATGCTTGAAGTCACAATATTGTGCATATGAACAATTTCATTACAAAATGTTAAATCTTATAAATAATCTAAAATTGATTACTCATTCCTCTTATATTACATGTTATATCGTTCAATTTTTACCTTTTCTTTTTTAGTAAAAATCCAAATCATCATAATTTTGCTTTTTTAGTAAAAATCCAAATAACCATATTATTGGACTAAGATAATTAAGAATTATGGAGTTGATTTTATGAAATTATGAGTCTCAAGGAAACCTATATATAAGCAAGAAACATATAACATGCATGATGGTAAAATGCTTAATGCATGAACGAACCTGTATATTACCACCCTTTCTAATTTCTGATTTCTATTGTACTCTTCACTAATATTAGAGGGTTTAATACCCTTTTATATTTGGCAACAAAGCATTGGTTCAAATGTTCCACATCAAATTAAACACTAAACGTCCGTTTCAATTCTTTTGTTTCTAACTCCGTTTCTTTAGTAATATTAGCAGGTGAGAAATACTTTGAAATCATTTTCTAACTTATAAATATAACTAAATTATGTTATTTTATCCCAATAATTGCTGCTATGCCTAATTCGTCTGCATGTCAATAAGGGTTTCTCAAATTCTATTTCTTCTTGGTCGGCTTTCTTTTCATTGATTGTGCAATCAGCAGCATATTTCAGGATATATATGTCGGATAGAGAGCACGACCAAAAATATTGTTTTGGAATTTAGTTTTCAAAGTGATGAACTTAGTCAAAAACTCTTGTAATATTGATGGTTTTGTTGAACTGCAGGATGGCCACCATGTGGGGAATCATGCAATGCCACCATCGAGAATCAATCGAATTTTTACATTTATCTTGTATTCATCCAATTCATACCCAAGCAGTAAAGTCATCAACTCACCATGCAGCAAGAACAAAGATCCTGCAGTAATTTCATATTTTTAGTTTCTTGTAAATCTATGATGCCTTTATAAAATCAATATTAATCAATAATTTTTCTGCTTAAAATTGATGAATATTTCAACTAGAGATATTTGCATCAATTAAAGCTTATAAAAGGGTTTAGTATCAGTTAACTTCTTCACAAAATCTTATAAAAGTTTTCAAATGATATTGATATTAAATCCTCTAATTAGTTAAGGGTACCATAAAAATCACCTTGTTAATGTTGTTATTTTGTGTGATTAGTAAGAGATTGTTGATGGACATAAACGTAATTGTGTGTCCCAACAGGCCGGGCTGATGTTAAAGTAAAATGGAACCATTTGTTATGCATTAAGCATTATTTTACAATAAATTGACATATATGTCCTTCACTCCATTACATCCATTTTGCATCCATTCATGCATGTAACACGTAAATGATTAAAGTGTAATAATAAAGCATCCTCGACCATATCTTATTCTTGTTAATACTATGGTTAGAGGACCTTAATATATATTCCTTAATTTTGGCCATTGAAAATTTCATCTTGCTACTTTCAAGGGTAATATCCACCGTGGCCACCACCTTCTCCGCCGCCGGCACCACCACCATATCCTCCTCCATGTGCCCCACCACCACCGCCACCACCAGAGCCGCCACCTCCACCACCACCACTAGCACCTCCACCGCCGTATCCTCCACCGGCCCCACCACCTGTACCATATCCACCGCCATGTGCTCCACCGCCACCGCCCCCACCATTACCTCCTCCGCCTCCATATCCTCCACCGGATGCTCCACCATATCCACCACCAGCTCCACCTCCCTCACCTCCTCCATAGCCTCCAGCAGCACCACCACCTCCTCCTCCACCACTACCACCTCCACCGCCACCGGCATAACCACCCCCATTTGCTCCACCGTAGCCTTCCCCACCCCCTTTACCTGCACCTCCACCATATCCACCAGCACTACCCCCTGCACCACCTCCTCCACCACTGCCACCACCACCGGCATAACCTCCACCATGTGCTCCACCACTACCATACCCTTCTCCACCACCCTTACCAGCTCCTCCTCCATATCCACCCCCAGCAACACCACCACCTGCACCACCACCCCCTCCTTCTCCACCACCACCAGCATAACCTCCTCCACTTGCTCCACCTCCCTCACCAGCTCCTCCACCATATCCACCTCCTTCAGCACCGCCACCTCCTCCACTTCCTCCTCCTCCACCATGTCCACCAGCAGCAGCACCACCATATCCCCCACCTGCACCTTCTCCTCCTCCATAACCACCTCCACCTATAGCAACATCACCATGGATAGAACCACCAATGGTGTGGTCTAAACCCAAGTTTAGGAGTGTTCTAGCAGCAGAACATATTCCTAAACCTAATAACACAAAGAAAACAATGCTCAGAACCTTAGACTTTGCCATTGGATTATTTCTTGTTGAAAACTCACATTCAGAAGTTGAGTATTTATAGGAAAACATATTGCCTATGCATGAGTGGCCTAAGCACATGCATAGAGCTCTTAGAATGCAAGAAATTAATTATAAAATTTTAAAATCATTTCCCATTTTTGACACATTTTTTAAGTCATCTTGGCTTAATTTCTAAATCTAATATATATAAAAATTATTTTATTAACATTACACTATATTTTTGAATTAATTGTTAGAAACATTTTATATATAATGATGTAATTTTTTTCTTAACAAAAACAAACATAAGTATTTACCATATATATATATTTTTTGTTGACTAGTATTTACCATATATACTAATTAACCATATATAAATATTGGACATGTAGCCCTATTTTTTGCAAAGTGACCAAAATTCTCTTTACCTAACTTCATATTATCTCAAATAACATTGTATACACAATAATATTTTGTACTTCAAAAAATTAAGAAAGGAAAGGAGGATAAAAAGAAGAAAATAATGTGTTAACACACAACTACTAATTAAGAAGATATGTATCTATCTAGAAGAGAATTTCAATTATATTATTGTCCCCACAAGGTGGTTAGATACAAGTACATACTCACTTGCAACATGAGACCCACTATTATGTGCTTTTGCTGTAACCCATTACATTTTGTTGATTTTGTTAACCAATATTTATTTTTTAACTTGTTTTCATAAATCTAAATCTAATTTCCCGTATATGATACTTACATAATTTCAAGGAGGGAGTAAATTAAAATAGATAAAATAATAAATCACTTATTAATTATTTTCAATTTTGGATATGGATTTCCCTACTCATACTAATATATTCTGTTCACATTTAGCACCAATATAATAATGCCTATATATATGCAAATTGTACCTAAAATAACATAGCATTTTATAAAACAACTTCTTGTGATTCATGAATGTATTTAATTTAAATCATGCTTTTTTTTTTATTAGTATGATTTATGGTTGAGGATATTATCTTTTTTATATTATTGTTTTTATTGTCATACTTTTAATTATGTAATTAATAATCAAATGAAGAAATTAAATCTAACTAGCTATCTACACATGATACATCAAGATAAAATATAACCTATATTGTTATATATAAATAGATAAATTAATGAAAAATTATATTTGTATATTTTTTTGTATATATCTTTTGTTATACATTTTTTGGTATGAAAAAGAAAACCTTTTTTTATTTATAAAAAAAACCTTTTATCTTCTCTCAGTTTTAACAATAAAAGTGTAAAAAAAAGGTTGTATACAAAAGTGGTATATATATAATATTATTCTGTAAGTATATAGTGATGAGTGGTTTTTTAACTGGTATTTTATAAGTCAAAATAATTTTTATAAATAATAAATATCAGTCAAATTATTATTCTATATTGACATGAATTAAGCTAGTCTTTTAAGGAATTATAAAATAAATAAATATTTTCTTTACATTTATCATTATTTATAAAAACTGTTTTGAGTTTCTGATGACCTATGAAAACTTATTAATTACAACAAACAAAATGAGTTAGTAGACTTATATTTTTTGGTGACCAAAGTAATTATTATTTGTTAACCCACATAAAAGAATATACAACACCACACGACTATCAAGCAACCGAATTGCATATGTATTATATATAAATAATAATAATAATAATAATAATATATTTGAAAAATAAAAAATCACCAATAACAATGTATTAATAATTAGTATGTAGATGAATTACATTTATACTAAGCAGACACTTATTCTTTATCTTTTATTAGAATAAACCTATTGGTGTTCTATGTATCTACATTAATTCATATATTTTCACATCTAATACATTCATATATCATGCAAAAAAATAATAAAATCTAGCGTAATAAATTTAAACATATAAATAATAAAGTCTAACACAAAAAATTTAAACAGCAATAAAAAAATTAGAGTTATTTTTATTGAAATGGATGCATATACATATAATGTTACCGCTTTAATTTTATTATAAAAATGTATAATTAATTTAAAGTTTAGATTTCATAATTTATATTAAAATTTAAAATTCAAAATTTTATAGTTTGTAATTTAACATTTAGAATTTAAACTTTAAAATTTTAAAAATGTTGCACTTCTTATTATTTTTTCTGGAGGGATATATTTACATTATATTGTATTACAAAAAGTGTCCAACACTCGAATATACACGCATTACAAATCTTCTATGTTAAAATTAAAGGAGAATGAATAATCTTTGTTAGAACCTAACACGCACGTTCATCACTAAATAATGTCTGGAGAGAGTGCTTCTTTGCGGCGTTTTTTTTTTTTTTCCATTTTTTATTTTAATCTGGGGTTTAGCAATGAGAATTATTCCACTACAAATAATGTCATGTATGATTTTGGAATTTATTTAGTGGTTTCCAGCCGCGCATTAATAACATAAATTTCTTGATTGATAGGGAGCACCAATGGAACTTTTTTCCTTAAAGCCCTAAAATAATGATTATGCATGGACAATAATAATAATAATAATAATAATAATAACTTTTTTCCTTAATATGGTAAGTATTTCACTGTTCAAGTCGGCAGTGGTGGATGATGGTGGTTGGTGAGGTGGTTCACAGTTAAGGGTGGATAAAAGACCTACACCCATATAGGTTCATCCTATATATGTAACCCTAGCTATACTTATTGACTTATTCTATTCTTCTATTTTCGTTAATAATAATAATAATAATAATAATAATAATAATAATAAAAAGAAAAGATATACACTACTTATTATAAGTTGATGAGATATTCAGATATAAATTACATGACACTATTTTATTTAGTCATAAAAAATTTTGAATTTAAGTTTCATTTAATATATTAAAAAAATAGAATAAGAACATATATATATAGAGTAATTCATCAGTCATAGACCTTAAAATATAGTTTAAATTTGCAATGAATTAGTTTTCATAGATAAAATTAGGGTATACTATGAGAAATTAAAAGATCTATTTTTTGTTTTTATTATTTTAAATGAAGATTAAATTTCAATAAAAGATATATATAATTAATCTATCATCTATTATTCACGGGCTAAATAAAAAATACTAAGAAAGGGTTTTAAATATATAAACATTCAATTTTTTTTTGTCACTCTCACTGTTTATATTTTTAGAAGGAAAATATCTTGGACTCAATGCAATACCGATATGGATGCATGCATTGGCTGATTAATGTAAAATAAATGCTAATAATAATAATACTTAAAGAAGAAAACAGAAACAAGTAATACATTTTTTTAATTATTTATTATAAATTGTCATCTACGGATATATACTAATACACTTCAGATAAAATAAAATTACAATTTTTTTTTTAAAAATAATTTGTTATTTAGAATAAATAATCAGATTTTGAATTATAGTGATTGCAAATCTCTTATATACGCAACAAACATTGTGGTAATGTGGGGGGTCCAATAATCCAACTTGTTCTTCTAATTTAGTGGTTTCAAGCCTGTCAAATTTCAAAGAAGCGCCGAATTATTTGATTTTTATACATCAAGTGCAACAAATATATAGGGTGCTATTCTCACTATGCATTATTTAATATTTATTAGCAAATTTTAAATTTATTATGATAAAAGAAGAAAAATATCATTGATTGGTTTATTAATGAATAAAAATTTTTTAGATGATTTATATATTAATTCAGAAGGGAAAAATATTTTATGCAAATTTTACTATTGTTTTTTTATATTATTACTTATTAGGGTTAGAAGATAATAAGCATTATATGTATTATTCTTGACATTAATTATTGTTGAAATTCTAAATAATATTTAGCTTAAGGGTGATGATGGTTGCCACCACTTCCCCCATTTCCCCTACCTGTTCCTCCATTTAGACTATCTATCTCACCTCTTTCGCCGCCGTTGCCACCACCATCTCCTTGTATTTTGATTCTACCATGGCCACCATCTCCTCTTTCACCAACGAAAGTAGGCGATTTTCTGTCTCCATATCTTATATTTGCACCATCTTTTATGTTATCAACTTTTTTTCTTTTCCTAACATACCATATCCATATCCTCCGCCGTCACCATCATTTCCACCATCCCCCACCATTTTCACCATTCCCACCTGTACCACGACTGCCGTCTCCAATAAACGAACCACTTCCACCATCACCATTAAACCCGCCATTCCCACCCTCTCCGTTAAACCCCCCATTTCCACTCACTACTCCTCCTCCACTACCGTTTTGACCACACCACCAATAAGCCCAAGATTTGAACAGGCATAGTAAGGAGGTCTTATATCATCACCATTGATGATTCCATGATGATCATTGAGTTGTTGATCTTCTACATCGAAATTGAGGACTGTTCTCGCAGAATAACATATTCCTAAACCCAAAATAGCAAACAAAACAATGCTGAGAATCTTTGAGATTCCCATGCTAATGAATTTGTTTGTTAAAAATAAACCCCAAAGTTTAATGTCTTAGTCTCATTAGAGGTTGGGTATTATTTATAGGGAAGAAATAAAAATGAGAAACACATCTAGACAATGGTTATTTATAAAGAGGAAATTACTCTCTGTCTAAAAAAAATTATCTGAGAAATAATTAATTTGTTATCAAATTAATCTTAAGTATAAATTAAAAAAATCATTAATTTAATCCTCATTATTTGATGAGGTTTGTACTTGTTTTTTGTAATTTAATTAAATATGATTTTCCACCCGACGCACATATGTTATGTATCACGTTGGCACTTATTAGCACTACTGACCTATGCATGTACCACTATGAAATTAAAATACCATATTATTATAAACCAACTTTATGTTCATGTATTATTCATACTTATTATGTTTCACAAGGCTCCGGTGAGGAAAATAAAACATATTTTTAAAATAATGCTATAGAAATAATAAGACAAAGTTATTTTATTTAATTTAATATTTATAATTTTATATGTATAATATATATTATAACATCTGAAATAACTATTATTTATTTATTTTAATAATAATTAATAAATACAAAATAAAAAAAGTTTGTGTTATGCAGACGTGAAGGCGTGATTACTGATAACTTATTGTGATATCATGTGTCTTTCACTTGCTTCAAAGATGAAGAAGAATACACCTTCATTCATTTTAAATATACAGGGAATAAAGCTTTGAATTCAAGTAATTACAACCGTTATTAGTAGAAAAGAAATTTTGCTACAAATGACAATAACTTGAACATTCCATGCTCATTATGAGATAAATACAAGATTATGAAATGGAATATGATGAGGTCAATTACACCTTTTAATTTCCAATAAATTTAAAAATATTGAAATTTTTAGAATAAAAACTGAAATTTTTATTTATATTTCTATCGACCAAACACAATACTAATAACTTAGAAAACTTATCATTAAAGAAAGAGTAAGCTACAGAGACCCTCTTCAATGCTCAAAATGATATTTTTGCATGTAATTATATATTGAAGTATGTAATCTGACATGATGTTCTGTGTAATCTGACTTGCATTTTTAACGTTATAAATACTTTTTCTTATTTAAAACATTTTAACTCAAAATCAACAATTAATTAAGAACCTTGATATAGTGATAGGTAGTTGCATAATTGAATTAAACTTTTTGTTGATAATAATAGCTAAGAATAAATATGATTTTAATCACAAAAATTTAATTGAAAAACTAATTTGGTTCTAATTATTTTTAATTAAAAAATTAATCATAAACATTATATTTTTGTTAAAGTGAATAAATTTATCGATTTGCCCTTTTATAATTAATTATTAGTTATTGTTAATTAACAAATAAAAAATGTTATTTATTAATAGAAAGGAGTAATTTATAGCATATGACATATCCAAAAAGAAGAGAAAAAGAAGAGAAGACATAATCTCCAAACTCTAATCCGTCGGAAAGGACTAGGATCCCGTCTCCGATCACTTTCCATAACTTCCCAGAATTCAAGGTCTTTGCAGAGTGAATCAAGCTCCAATGATAATTAATTTCTGTGCCCATTCCCTGCAAATAAAATGGAGATTTTAGAAAGGCATGTTACCAAGAAAACCACTAATTAAAGAGTTCTCAAATCACAATCGGCAGTTTCACACTGGCATATAGCTCATATTATATCATAGAGCCTTGGCGTTGCTGGGCCAAAAAATATATATAAAACTTAAAAAAATCAACCCAAAGTGCCTGCACCTATAGATAATAATAAGGGGTAGGAAAAGTGTTACATAACATTTTTCAACAAATGAAATCAATCTATGAGAAATAAAATTCATGACATTATAAATATAGGCAAAGAAAAATGGAGTGATATATATTTAGCTACATCACATACAAGTACAAAAAATCAAATAGAATACATTTAAATATCTTTTAAGTTCATAAACAACTATTGCTTAACAGGTACATATCAGATCAGATAAGAAGCAACTAATAATATGAGATCTACAAGTTTTAATAAAAATTATAAATATAAATTCATCTACAAGTAGAAAATATCAAGCAACAGAGTTTTTAAGTATCTAGCAACATACTGGGCCAGTAATTCCTTTATCAATTCCACAATCCTTGTTGCCTCACCCACCTTTCTCACGATGCTGATCCTTCCTATTTAGCAATTTATCACACAATTTTTCTATCATTTCCACAACCCTTACCTCACTCATCTTCCTCACTAATGGAGCAAGACTACAATTTTTCTTTATTAGGTTAGCTTCATAAATATAAAGACTTAAGACAATTCTGAAACTGAATAGAGTTCGGCAGAGAGAGATAGAAGAGAACCTTAAAAGCAAAAAAGGGGATGAAACCCTAAATAAAGCAAAGAAATTGCGAGCTGATAATTCGTCAACGATGAGGCAAAGAGAACGGAGAAAAAAGGCGATTCCACTGCGGTGGATCAGAATGAGAAACGAATTGAATTCAGGTATTGTTCAACTTGGATTGAAATTCTTCGTATTTCTCTGCACTGAACACTCCTCACTACCTAAGTCACTCAAAATGTTATTATTAACCGCTGATGCTTCTTCCTTGCTGTTGCACTTGATTAAGGCTTTGATCAGACACCCATTAATCTTTTTCTCTTTATTCTTTCTATTTCGTTTGGGGAATATGTTGTTTTGGATTGGCGAGAATGGGATGTATCACAGAAAAAGGGGCAAAATTGTAGAAAATATCATTTTAGAAAAATTGTACACGTGTGATTAATTTTTTATTAAAAAAATATTTAGGTCCAAATTGATTTTTAAGTAAAATTTTTGTGATCAAAATCATTCTTATCCCATAAAAATATATACATTTATATTTTTTACGTACTGTCTACAACATTGATATTTATACAAACGGTCCAACTAGGTGTATATAAAATTTTTTCCATAAATCAATTATAAATTTTAAATTTTAAATATAAAATTATAATAATCATATATAGATTTGATCTCTTATATTCTCTTTAGTGTCTAAAATTTAAATTTTTAAAAATTAGTTATTTCAAGTAAAATTCATAATTTAAAAATCAAATTTTAAACATTAACGTAAATATAGATGTGTTATTTACTATCATATAATTTTTGTATAAGTCAAACAAGTATTAACCACACATCTAAAATAATATAACTGAACAAAAAAGAATTAAAAACACATTTAAAACTTATAACTTTTTATAAGTCAAACCTTTAAAACACATCCAATTAACTTAATAATTCACAAAATAAATTATTAACACATCTAAAATTTAATTTTATATTATCTTAAATAATAAGCATATACATAAATAGATTTTACCTTCAATTAAATATATTTTTAATATAAAATCCTCTAAAACACATGATGCAATTCAAATTTTTTTTAGTAGCAGTTAAAAATGATAATATCACAGTTTCTCTCTCCACGCACTTACTAGAGAAAAAAAAAGAATAAACTGAAAAGAGAATAATAAGCTATTAGTTAGAAAAATTATTATTATATTTATTTATTTTAAATTAAATTATATAGATTTATTTCCTATTAATAAGGATGATAAATAATAAAAAAAATTTTAAAATGAATAATTAGATATTATGGATGAATTATGGAAAAAAAATTATGAACCTATAACTTTATTGTTATACAAATATAACTCAATATATTATTATTTTGAACATGTATTTTTATTTCTTTAGTAATATTTTATTTTATAAAATTAAATTCATATACCTATATATGAGATTAAATTCAATTCATTATGCCTGATACTTACACCTACGATAAATATACACTAGTTAAATAATAGAAAGGAAACAATGGAGACATACAAATTAAACATTGAAAACATTCCACACTACTATTACATTTATATTTTACATGCATGCATCTTATTAGTTATTACAAACAAGCAACGTGCATAACTTTGGAATGAATTCCAAGTAGCCAGTGCCATATAAAAGCACCCTTAACCCTAAATTTTACTATTTAATACTATTACTCATTAGAGTTAGAGGATACTAATAAGCACTATACGTACTGTTATTCATTATATTCTTGACATTATTATTGAAATTCTATATAATATTTAGCTTAAGGTTGATGAGGGTTGCCACCACTTCCACCATCTCCACCTCTTCCTCCATTTTGACCACCTATCCCACCTCCTCCACCACCGCCTCCACCACCACCACCACCTCCATTTATTCCATTTCCGCCGCGACCACCATCTCCTCCTCTACCACCAAAGTCAGGTGATCCTCCGTCTCCGTATATAATATTTGCGCTCACTTTTTTATTATCAAACTTTTTCGTTTCCCTAATTCCATACCCATATCCTCCGCCGTCACCATCGTCTCCACCATCCCCACCACTTCCACCATCTCCGCCGTCTCCATTAGCCCCACCATTTCCCCCTTTTCCACCATTTCCACCATCTCCATGTTTTCCACCGTTTCCACCATCTCCACCAATTCCACCGTCTCCGTTAAACCCACCATTTCCACCAGTTCCGCCATCTCCACCATCTCCATTAAAGCCACCACTTCCCCCTTTTCCACCATTACCACCATCACCATTATACCCACCATTCCCACCAATTCCGCCATCTCCACCATCTCCATTAAAGCCACCACTTCCACTTTTTCCACCATCTCCACCATCACCATTATACCCACCATTTCCACCAATTCCTCCATCTCCACCATCTCCATTAAACCCCCCATTTCCACCTGTTCCACCATTTCCACCATGTCCACCATCTCCATTATTATATCCACCATTTCCTCCTCCTCCACCATTTCCTCCTTTCCCGCCATTTCCTCCTCCACCGCCGGGATGATAAGGTTTTATAGGTCTGCGGTGTCTATGGCAGCTGTGTAGATCCACATCAATATCATCACCATGAATGACTCCATGATCATTGAGTTGTTGGTCTTCTACATCGAACTTGAGGAGTGTTCTTGCAGCAGAACATATTCCTAAACCCAAAATAGCAAAGAAAACAATGAAGAGAATCTTTGAGGTTCCCATTGGAATGAATCAATTTGTTTGTGAAAAACCCCAAAGTTTGATGTCTTAGTTTCATGAGAGAATGGGTATTTATAGGGAAGAAAAATGAGAAACACATGCATCTTCACACTGTTCAATTTCTACTACACTACCAAATTAAAAACAATTCTTTGTGGAAAGAGGATCTTATATTACTCTTTAGTCTTTACCTAATAAAAACTTTATGATCGAATAATAAAGAGAATTGTCATATGCATTCATAACTTTTTTTTATTAGAAGTGATTTACAAGAAATGAAACATAATAAAAATTTGTTTTTTATACTACTATAAAAAATAAAATAAAATAAAGTTATAAAAAAATAGTTCAAATATCATATATTTTATATAAATTTTAAATTTTTTGTATATATGTAATATAATTGATAAGAATTTTTACCTTTTATGTATTTTTTAGTTTTATTGGCAATTTATACATATTTTAAATATTATAAAAAATATAATTATTCATATTATATATCTCTTTCCATATTAACCTATATTTTGAAGAGGAGTGGTTTCATGATAAATATAAATATATTAAATTATTGTTAAATTTAAAATATAAAAGAAATTAAATGAATACTAATTAAGCAAATAAATATAAGAGAAGGAAAAAAAAGTTAGGCACGAGCGCTTCATTGTGGTTCGTGTTACATGTTTACATATATACCTTTCTTTTACTATTATTTTCCAATGTTCAATATATTATTAATATTAAATATTTAATTATATTATTTTGATTTGACTCTATCTCCTAACACTGGTCTGTTTTTATTGCCTATCATTCCATGATTAATCATGTTGTGTTTTAGTTTTTTTTTTTTTTTTCTTATGGGAATGCAGATAGGATTGAGATCGACTATTTGTAATTCAACGCCCTAACTAAGCAAACTAAGCAAATCTTTTCACATTTTCAGACTCACGTGTATGTAATTCACGCTCTATTATCCCAACTCACACACCCACAACCCTTCTTTTTCTATTTTTTTTTCTCTTCTTCTTCAACATTTCCGTCTGTATTACATTGTGATAGTTGTTGTTTTTATTCTTCTTTTTAGATAAAATTCAAATTGAGAATAAGGGACAAAAAGACGAAGATGAAGATGAGGAGGAACAACAAGAACAATAATAGCAAAAACAGAACAATCATCGAACAGAAAATATAAATATAGCGAACAAATTTTATAAACATAACGAATAGAAAATGTAAACTTAATGATAATAAAGCAAACAAAGAAACATATCAATTTAAAACCAATGCAAACAACACTTTTTACGGATTCAGATTGAAAAACAATTGAAATCAATTTTCTAACATGAATAAAGAGTTTATAGATTGAATTGAACCTCAAAATAAACAATCCAACAGAAAGAACAATAACTGCAAAAACAGAGCAATAATCGAGCAGTAAATGTAAACATAGCGAATAGATTTTATAAATATAACGAACAAAATAGTCTTTATCCTATAAACTACTCTAAAAGGAAAACATGTTATTCAAATAAAATTAAACATTAACAAACATAAACATAGAGTATTTATTCCAAACAACAACCTGAATAATATGAATAAAGATTTGAACAATCTAAAATTCAAATAAAACTTAACTAAAAAGTTATTAATCTAACATATAAAGAATAAAATATCAAAATATTAAGAACTAATGACATTTTCTCTCTCGAACAGAAAATTTCTTCTTCCTCGAACAAAAAATTTCTTATCACCCGAACAGAGAATTCTAAATCTGGAGCAATATTGAATTCTCATCTGCAGCATTAACCTTTGTTTGAATTTAATAATCAATATTTACGAACAAAATATTACTATTAGAACGAATATAAAATTTGAAATCATTGAACAGATTTTTAAAAATCAGATCACGAATAGAAAAGATTGATAATAACTAAATTTTTAAAACTAAAACTCTAATATCTTGAACAAAAATTCAGTTAATCATCAAATAGGATTTTTAAACAACAACAACAACAATGGAATGGAGAAGGAGGAAGAGACATCGAAGAAGACGAAGAAGAAGAACAACGACGACAGAGGACGAGGAGGATGATAAAGAACACAACGAAAACAATAAGAAAATTAGAGAATGATAGAAGTTTACCTACTAAACCTCTAAGAATCTTGTTCTTAGCAACCTAGATCACCAGCAATATTTCTCTACTAGACATTCAAAGAACTTGTCTTTGACAACCTAGATCAACGGGATGAAATTCATAGAACTAACACTAAGGGTTACCTTAGGTTTGATCCTTCAATTTCTTGATGCAACAAGTAAAGCAAATCACTCAACTCACTTGTACACTTAAATTCGTGCTTCATAAAGCATGAATATAAGAATTTATTGAAACTTGATGATCAAAAATGAATTACAAAAGGTATTTAAATAGCCTCCTAATAACGTAGATTTAAATTTAAATTTAAACTAAAGATATGATTCCTAATTGAATCCTAACTTAACAACTAAAATAAGATAAGATAAGATAACTAATTTAAATCAGATTTGATTTAAATTTTAAATCACTAATATACTACTAAACAATTAAAAAGAACTATCCTAAAATAATTGGGTTCCACTGCGCAAGTCCAATAGATTTGCAAACAACTCATGAGTTTTTCCACATTTAACCAAATGGGCTTGATCTTCTCTTCTTTGGCTAGTAATTGATGGCTTAATGCATCTCTTCATGTATGTGTACAGTCAATTTCCTGTCCAAAGCTCCCCTTAAGCTTCTTTGCACGTGCTCTAGTAATGGTACCTTTTTAGAAGTGTGAAATCTCTATTTTATCCTCTTGCACATATATCAGAAGAGACAGTAAAGAGAAAGAAAAAAAAGAAGATGAGGAGGTAACAAAGAAGAAGAGGAAGAAGAGAGGGAGGAGGAAGTGCAACGAAGAAAAAGAGGGGGAAGAAGAGAGGGAAGAAGAGGTGTAGAAAACAGAGAGAGTGTTGGCGTGAGAAAGAAGCACTAAAAAGAAAAAGAAGAGGGTCACAAAGAAGAGGAGAAGGAGAGGAAGGAGGCAGTGCAGCGAAGAAGAAGAGGAGGATGATGAGAGGGAGGAGCGAGGGAGAAAGGAGAAGAAGAACGAGGTGCATTGAAGTGCATAAAAGAAGAGATGAAATGCGCGAAGAAGAAAAAAAAAACGTATGGATAAAATCATTTGGTTGAAGCTTGGATAGTAAAATTAGGTGTGCATGAAGAATTATTGTTTGTAATTTACTTGAGAAATGGTTAGAAGATGACATATATTTTTTAAAAAAAAAAATTATGACTTGTCATACTTTCATGCATCACCATATGTCAATTTAATTCGAAAAATGATTAAAATTATCATATTTAATTTAATATCTATAATTTTAGTAAATATATAATATCTATAATTAATATATTTTTAATATTTAATATTATATATTTAATCAAATAATAATTAATAAATAAAAATAAAAGTTAAATAAAAAATTATCTCTATCAAATTTTTCCTTTTGATTTATTATTCTTTCAATCTTCCTTGACCTAGGATATATAATTGGATAAATTTGATTTTCTTTTATGAAAAAAAAAGTTATCTGAGAATCAATTTGTATGTTATCGACTTAGTCTTATGAAAAATATCATTAATTTAAACATGATTATTTGATGAATTTAATTTTTATGCACTGACAACGACAGTGTAAAAGAGTTTTACACATACATTTAATCAAAGTAATTAATTTTCAAACCCACTATTTCTAAAGTCATATGAATGCATAAATCTAATTGGATGACTGTGTAAAACTCTTTACACTGTCAGTGTATTAAAATTAAACTCTTATTTGAAAGGTACTTGTTTTTGTAATTTAATTAAATATGATATTCTACCTGACGCACATATGACATATATATTTTTTTTGGTAGGAGGGTATCGTGGGCCCGGCAGGCCAGACTAATCTCTTAAGCCATATCGAATGCCCTTTTCAAGGGATTTGACATGGTTATATCTTCTTCTGTATACATGTTGTCACCAAAATTCAAACTTGGGATTAAACACTTAAGTAACCCAAGCCATTTACGACTTGTATTAAGGGATGTGGTTATATGACAATATATTATGGATCACGTTTCGCACTACTTAGCACTACTGACCTATGCATGTACCACTATGAAATTAAAATTTAAAATACCATATTATAATTATTAAACCAAATTTATGTTCATGAATTCATACTTAATAACACATATTTTTACTTGTTTTGGATTAGGCTTGTTTAGGGTTCCAAGAATCTTAATTGTATTTGTATCCTCAGAAACCGACGAGTTTTCCTTGTTGAAAGGAAGAGATAAATCTAGCTAGGAGAAAGCATTAGGGAGTTTAAAAAAAAAATATAACAAAATTTTTATTTTTTGTTTTCAAATGACTTTTCTCTATTTATATTTCTCTTCCATTATATGTGAGTCTTACTATTTTAATTTAATGATAATTAAATATTTACAATTTTATTTTACTATTTTTCTTACTTGTTACTTCATATAATCTTGACCCCAAATTCATATTGTATAATTGTGGCAGTTAGAAGTGGCCTAAATTTCAAAAGGATTCATAAGTAGAAAATCTTGCTAATGGACACTACTAATTAATGAAATATAATATATTTTTTAATTCTTTGTTGAATTCCAACCCTTTTTTCTTTTCATTGGATTCCAACCATTAAGTGTGCTACAACAATGATGATGAACAATAAAGTAAAAAAGGTATAATTTTTTTATATTTATTTTTTGACATTAATATTGTTTTTTGGTGTACACCACCATATCTACGAGATCGAAATTTTAAGGACTAATTCCTCAAATACTACAGAAACATCCAGAGTTTATATATGCTAATTTGCGTTGATAATATATTTTATTTTTTATTTTGGTGTTTAAAGGTGCCAAAGTCCCAAGCAACAACATATGTTATTTTTTTTTGGTATAACAACATATGTTATTTTATGCCAACAAAAAATAAATAGAAGAATAGTGGGCTACTTTTGTTAGTTTTTTTTGGTATTGGCTACTCTTGTTAGTTATTTCAAGTCTATGATATTGGGCCCAAATAAACTATTTTTAAAATACCAAGATTTTTGAAATTCTCAAAACCCAAAAAAAAACGGTTTTTGAAATTCTCTGTGCCTTGCCCTTGTCTTATATACTTCCTGCACAATATTCCAACATAGTTTCTACTTTCTATCAGACTAAAAATTTAGTATTAGTTAACCAAAAGAAATTAAATTAGTAATACGACGAACTATTCCGTTTTAAATGGTTATTAATAACGTGATGCAATATCATCATATAGTCTAAAAACTTTAATATTTCATAATTAAGCTTATTTAATCAAATGAAACTAATTCTATTAAAAAGAAAAGAAAAAAAACACGCCATAGGGTATAGACCACTTAGTTGTCATCCATCGGATTTATTGTTGTCAAAAATTAAAATGGAGGGAATATTTAGGATAGTATTCGATATAAATCTAAATTGATATACATATAAAATATTTTTTTATAATACAAATTTTATCATTTACCTTCCATAAAAATTAAAGTATAATATAGATATAAATTATATATATTTTTAATAAGAATCACATCTGTATTAGTTATATATATAATTATTATGAATTTTTGTTTCCATTTTGTTTGATATAATTATAATATTAGGACATTAGAAAAAAGTCTAAATTAAAGAAAATTGTATAGCTGTGGGCATTGGGAAACCTCTATCTACCGGTGAAGGACCATGTTAGGTTTTTGTTTTTTTTTTATGGGTTGAAAAAAGGACATGTTAGTTGTTAAGCTCACAATGACATGTACAGGGTCCATTGAATTTCTATTCACTTATTAATTTATTATATTAATTAATAATTATTATTCCTATTCCTTTTTGTAGGAAAACTAGCTAGCTTGGCGAATTTGATGATTCAATTAAGTATGATTAAATGGTATGCCATTAAATTTCAAATGAGTTTTAAATTTGGCCTAATCAACACTAAATTTTATATCTAGGCATCTAAATCCCAACAAAGGTATATATATAAAGAATTTAATTTTTATACATTATCAATAAAAAAAATTTATATAGATATTTAATTATATATTACCACATCAATAAAATAATTATATTTTTAAATTTTTTACTTCTAAAGTAATATAAATATATAAATTTAATATGATATAAAATCTATCACACAATCAATATATTAAAATTAAACTTTATAAAAAATTCTTTAAAATTATTAAATTTGTAAAATAATAAAATAATGCATTAATCAATTTTAAATTTTTAACTTTTATTATTTATAGGCTCTATAATTTAATTTAAAAATAATTAAAGTTTTTTTTCTGTAAAGTGATTAAAGAGCACCTTGAAAGTAGAAATCTAGATAAAATTTCCCATTTGTATAGACCTAGATCTAGGGATTTAGCCATCATTTTCTCACACCAAAATACTCCATTCATCCCAAAATAGAAACTATAACTTTCCAAAATTTTTGGTTGGCCAACAACATATTCCCCAATTTAAAATTTCTCCACCAATGAAGAACAAAGCATAAAGAAGATCTTATTGGGCATCGAAACGGCAATAACTAGAAAAATGATAATATTTTAATTGAACCAAGAAGGAAGAAAGGCCTGGAATATCAAATTTTATTATTTCAACACAGTAGTTATTAGTAGAAAGTAGAAACATATCAGTACCATGGATCATGGTCTCTAATAAAGTCAACTCTTGATGCCACAACATGTATTGACCAAACTGCCCTCCACATCCTCAAGAGTAAACACATTCATTCATGCATATCATAATTCATAATCATCTCTCACCAAAAAAAAAATAATAATAACAATTCATAATCATCTCACTCATTCCAGAACAGAAATGCTCTTCTACTTTTTAGCTATATTGTGCAATTATTGAAAACAATAAAGGTAAGAAAAATTTCACATTCAAATGCATTTATAAAATTTCAGTTCATAAAATGGTTAAAATAATTTTGGCTTTTTTTCCTCTTTATTCCAAGACAAGAATCAAGTTCCAACATGGGAAAGGACATCCTAGTCAAATCCAGTAATCCACCAGAACTTAAAAAAAAAAGAAAAAAAAGACATACATCATGATTACATTACAATAGTAGAAAAGAAAAATCTAAACCCAAAATAACAACAACAAAAAGGGGGGAAATTTTTAATCATACCCCAAAATGACTCCCCAAAAATAGTAACAAAGAAAAATAATTACCCCCCAATAACGTATTACAA
Organism: Stylosanthes scabra; assembly: GCA_036250425.1. NCBI lineage: Eukaryota > Viridiplantae > Streptophyta > Magnoliopsida > Fabales > Fabaceae > Stylosanthes > Stylosanthes scabra. The sequence continues at coordinate 64,376 of JASCZI010060502.1, forward strand.
ATTGATCCTTTTTTAGTAATTTTTTACCTTTTCCCCCTTTTTCCATACATGAATCTTTTTTTTTTCTTTTTTCTTTTAATAATTATTATTCATATTTATTTCATAGTGTTACTTACCGTCACCGTCGGTGATGTTCCCTTCGGTGACAGACGCGAGTTTCTGGAGGTTGAGCTTAACGACTGTGTCCGAGAACAGACGAGTATCCTCTTCGGTGTTCCCTTCTGGAACGTCCACAACGTACGACTCCAAAACAACGGTCCAGATCTTCCCATCACGCTCGAACGGGTGGAGGCTAGTAACCGAGCGGTAATTCCTCAACCGGTGCTCACCCCCGACGATAGTGAAACCGATGACGTGTCGGTCATCGTCCAACACGTCGAGCCTCTCGGTACTGGTGCTAGCCGGTAAACCGGATATAACGTCGACGTAGCGCGTGCACCCAACGGCGATCTCGAAGTCTTCGCTGACGTGGCATGACTTGATGAAGTGCTTGTAGGATTGGGGCTTGTCGAAGCGGCGGAGGACGGACCAGACGGCGTGTGGCGGCGCGTGGATGCGCTGCGCGAGGAGGGAGGTGCACTGGAGGCGCGTGGGGGAGAGTGGGTATGAGTGGTGCGTGGCGATTGAGGGTTTGAGTGTTTGGAACTCTTCTTCGGTGAGACCTGAGGGGAGAGTGAGGTCGTGGCGGGTCGGGTTTGGAAACTTGGTTGTTGGGTCGGGTTGTGGAGTTGGTTGATTGGTGTTTGTGTTTGTGTTTGTGTGAGTTTGTGTTTCTTCTTCCATTGGTTGTTCTTCTTCTTCTTCTCAGAGAGAGACACAGAAGAAGAGAGAGAGAGAGTGTGGTTGTGTGTGTGGAAAGTGATGGGAGATAAATGTAATAAAAAGGGATCAAATCTATGGAGCTTTTGTTTTAAAAGCTTTTTGGCAAGAAAGAAGAAAAAAAATTAAAATTGTTAAAAAGTCAAGCTTTTAATATTTTTAACATGTTAACACAAAAAAAAAAAAACATATTAAATATAAATTTATTAGGTTAGTTTTTCTTTAAAAAATTTATTATGTATTTAATATTTATTTAAAAAATCAAAATATTTACTCTTTTGTTAGCTTTTATTTGTATAAATTGATAAATATTTTGTTACAAGGATGGTAGAAATTTTTTAAACTAAAATAGAATAATTAAAATGTTAGAGAAAAAAATTAGAATTTAGACTAAATCATGGAAAGAAAATTATTTGATATAAATATAAATTAATATAAATATAAAAAATTATCTTATAATATAAATTTATTTTTATATTTTATATAAATTAAATTAAAATATAAATATAAATCATCACGTATTTCTAATAAAATATATATCTATATCATTTATTTTTATATCGAATAAATTTCGTCTGACAAATGCTTTAGCTATCATTTAATTAGATGCATATTCTTGTTGGATTAAGTTTATATGCAATAAGAGTTTCATCATATTATATATAGAAAAACTTTTAAAAAAGAATATAATTCAATTTGTATCGACTCCTACAAGGAAAAAAAAAAAAGGTCATCTCTCTTATTTACTTAAATTTTTTATTTAACGATTTTGACATTTTCCCAAAATGTTTCTTCGTCTTTATTTTGCAAGTATTGCTAGCTAGGTTATAAGACTCTCATACCAAAGACACTTTCTTTTTTTCTCTCAAAAGCTCCCTTCCAGCTGGTAAACAGAGGGCCGCCGCCGCCCAGTTACCTAGGCGGGGCCCTCCTTTTCTTTCCTTCTCTCTTCCCTCTTTCCTATCTTCTCCCTTCTTCATCTTCTCACCTTAGTTTGTTTTCTTTTTTTCTGCCTTTTTAATATGTGTTTTGTGTTTATGCTTTTTCTTTTGGGTTTAGATCTGAGATTTAAATTTAGATTTTCAATAACCTTTTTGTAGTGTTTTCGTCCTATTTTATGGTGTATTTGAGTTTTCTTTGTGGCTGCCATGATATAGATCTGGTTAGATCTGGGAAGAAAACATTATGGGGATTTATTTTTGTTTATGGAAAAAGCTTTCTATCTAAAAATTACTCTGATTTATGTGGAGAAGAAGAAGTGGTATCCTACAATGTTGCAGGACAGCCGTGTAGATCCAGAAATAATGGTGACTCAATGTTGTCCCGATTTCTATTTGTTAAGATTCTCATTAATCGAATATTACGCCTCCTATCAGACTTTAATTCAGCATATAGGATATGTATCTTTCTTTTTTCAATGTAGATCTCATATTTTTTATATTATTTATAAGTGTTATTTGGCTTCTTAAAAATGAAAATTACTATCTTCTGTTAAAAAAAAAGTATTGCTAGCTAGGCAAGGAAGTTTTTTTCCTTTGGTGTCTGCCATTTTTTTTTGTTATCTAGGATGGAAGGTTCTTGTTTACCAATTATACGTCACATAATACTTATTATTATTCTTGACCCAAAAAAATTATTATTATTATTATTATTATTATTATTATTATTATTATTCACTCTGTGTGATTTAGTTATTTCGAATTTTTAATTAAGAAAATAGCCAAAAGTTGGTACTTGGTTGTTTTTTGTCACATATACAAACATTTTGCATTTGTGCGTGTTTGCAAAGTATAAAAAACATTCTGATTGTTTCGTTAATCATTTAACCTAATAAATAAAGAAAAAAATATGCCTAATTTAGCTGATAACTTTTATATATGGAATAGTAATGTTGATTACACATTTCCATTTCCATTTCCATTTCCATTTCCATTCATCACCTCTCATCATCATGTATTATGTATGGATCCCACAATATATAATAATGTTGCAATGACATTGATTGCTCAAGGATATCATATACAAATAGATGAGAAATAAGTAGGGTCCTATCATAATTTAATTTGATTATTCCTCATCACAAAAAACCAACAATGCAATATATATCATGAGTTTTTGATAAATAATAATGCGGTGACAATGTCTATTTCAAAACATAATATATTATTAGGTGAAATTTTACATGCAGTTATTCGTATAAAATTAAAAATTAATAATTTAAAATAGTTAGATGATTTAATATTTAATTAAATTATTATTTAACAGTTTTATTTATTAATTTCACATAAAATTAATCATAGATGAGTTTTTACTGTATTATTAATGTACTAAAATAATAAGAGTATATGAGTATCGTTTATTTTAGATAAAATCAATCTTAAATCATTTAATGCAAGAGACAATTATAGAGACACATATTTGGTTTAAAAATCACAAAAATATAATATATGTAGAAATTAAAGTTAAACTAAAACAAATGTAATATTCCATATATATATATATATATATATATATATTGAAACTTATTATCGGCCCTCACAAATTTTATTTGTTTTATAAGTCATCACGTTCTATAAAATAATATAAATTATTAAATATTAGACACTTTTACAAACTATTATCTGATATAAATATAAATGTATTACATCTTTTTAAGTTTTTGGTTCCTCAATATTTATTATTTTAAAGCATTGTATATAATAGTTAAAATTCATAATTGATAAATATTTGATTTTTATTAAGAAAGTGTAAAATTGCATTAATCTTTTTAATATAAATATAGTGAAATTAATTGTAAAATGCATCTTTCTTTTTTTTTTTAAAAAAAAAGCTCTTCTTGACATCAGAACACCCCTCATTAATTAGTGTTACCACCAATCAGTTCATAGTTTTGGATAATCACCGATTCCAACAAAGCTTGTAGCTGTAGCTTAAACATTTGAACTTCATCTTGAATTTCATCCAAATCCAAATAATTGAACCTTTTGTAGAATAATGGAAACAAAGAGCATTGAAATTTGAAAATGAAAGGTGATGATGCCCATGGCATGCATGGCTAGAAACTTTGTCTGATTGCAGCCACCATTAAATTAGGTGAACGATTTCTTTCAAATGAGGATTAATTTTGATTAATGATGTTATCAAATAGTTTTTATTATCACTCAAATATTTGAACCGGATTAAAAATAGTAATAAATAATCATATGAATTGTATTCTTTTTCGCTTCTCATTTCTAATTATATTATAGGAATATATTTTGTTTTCGCTCCATTTTGGTCACGGCTTTTATTTAATTAATTCATGCAAAGAAGCCAAATATCTATGAATATTATAGATATTATTTTTAAAAATTTAAAAAATAACAAAGAAATAATATATTCTAATACAATTTAATACAGTTTAACATAATTTAACACAATCTAATACCATTTAACATAACTCTTCGTATAATAACAATTTAGAAGAAAATAACATATAAACCCATAATACATTCATTAAAAAATAATATATATATGATATATTATCTTATTATATATGATTTAACTTTTGTTAAATCTAAGTCAAACCTCTAGCTCACCATTTCAGTGTTTGATTTGTTTTTCAGGACTTTAATAAAAACAATTATATTGGCTATATGTCACACATTAAAAATATTATATCATTTAAATTTAAATTATCATGTTCTTTTATAGCATAAAAACAAAAAAGAACAAAAAAAATTTCCCCGGCCAATAAATAAAAGTGATACCAGAACTGGACAATTCCACTCTCAAAAAGTGGATTAATGTTAAAAAGGAATTCGGAAGTGGCATGGTGTCCTCTTTTTAAAAGAAAAGGGCAGTGACACATGCCACCATTTTCCAGCTAAGCTTACTCTTTTGGACATCGGATATAAGTCTTTCTCTATTAAAAATATGATTTTTTAAAATTTTATAAATATAAAATATCTCTCATTTAAAAAGTTAATTTTTTAGATTAAACTAAATTTATTTAATATTAATTTAAAAATGATTATCATGACCTATTTGATCCAATATTATTAAACTAGCTTTTAAAGTTAAGTTTAGTCTCATCAAACCCAGTTCTAATAATAATTGCTTGAGACTTAAACGTTTTATTTTATGATAATTATATAAAAAAAAGTTAAGTAATATTCAAAATTAAACACGCCATAAGTCTATAATAACATGACCGGGAGTTCGCCAAAGGTCAAATTGGATTGATGAAATATCCTTAATTAACTTTCAAGTTTGATTATCATTAGTGGTTTTCTTGAACAACTTAGATTGATTCTTTCTTGAAATTTTCATCAATTGATGTCATCAATAGTGGTTTTTCTAACATATGTTGAAGCCTTAATATCATCAATTCTGAAACTATTTTAAAAATAATATTTTCTTAATAATTAGTATTACATAATTAATTAATAACAACTATATATATATATATATATATATTAATACTAGATATATCATTGTGCATACTTATATACACCATCTAATAATACAAAAAATATAAATATTAGCACAAAAATATATAATGATGCACATAAATTTATTCTATATATATATATATACTTCATCAGGTAAATAATGCATAAATAATATTTGGGGCAATACAATGAAGATTTTCATATAGTCTGATATAAAAATTTTTCATTTTGATTATTAGATGATAAATTAAATAATTAAATTTTAATATATTATAAAAGTATTATATTTTTAAAAGTGTTATTGATTTTTTTAAAATGCAATATAAAAAGCCAAATCTTTGTATAAAGATAATTATTGTATTTTCTTTGAAGTAGTTGCCAATATCCAAACACTTGTTTGGTCGATAACTAAAATTCAAGTACAAATACGGGGAGGGTAAGTTTTCACTTTTCAGCATCTAATTCCATAACCATTGGAGACATTGTGATGGCTAGGAATCAAGGACAAGTTCTCTATTAAAAAAGTTCTTGATGGTGAAATAAATAGTTAACTTCCTTAGTTATTGGGGAATAAATTCTTTGAGGTGAAATTTTCTCAACATGTAATTATGTGTATTTCTTTTATGAACAATGCTACAACACTAATGTTAGGGAGTCAATAATTAAGTTATTATTCAAAATTTATATGAATTATCATTCATAATTTATATTATATTAATGATTAAATTATCATTCAAAATTTATATGAGTTATGATTAATAACTCATGTATAGTATGTGTTGGCTCTCTATTAGTTATAATTTATTGACACCAACGTAAGCTAGCACAGATGGATGAGGGTCTGTACTCCTTAACCATCTCTCTCGGGTTTGATTCTTTCGGGAGGATGGGAATGAAAAGAGTTTGCTTGGGAGGGTCGCACACTTTGCCTCGCAGTACCCAAGGAATTAGTCATTAGACTTTCGGTCCGGTGAATATCCTAGTGCATACCAAAAAAAATTATAATTTATTGACTCCCTAGTCTTTTTTATTTTTTTAATATAAACTTTGAAATTGTGACATATACTAATAATTATTGGATGTAGGGGTCAAAATGCACTAGTAGAAAAATAATGTGTCCATTAAAAGAAAGTTTTTATTTTTGGCAACAATTATATACGGAACCCACGGTATACAGTATATACGGAGTCAACAAACACATAAAAATGGAAACTCACTAAAAAAAATAGAAGGAACCTATATTGTTTTCACATTGGTTTTCTAATTGGTTGTCTAATAAAAGTAGAATTGTAGAAGAGTCATTTAGTTGTAATAACATTTTAATGCTACTATAAATATAAGAAAAATGTTATGTATATATTAAAATTAACTTTTATTTATCTGTCTATAAATACATAACTATTTAACTCATTTTTAATATGTATTTTATATAATAATTAATATATATTTTATACTATTAACTAAACATAGTTGTAATTATAAATATTTATACTTCGACTAAACCAGTAACATCCGAATTTTGCTACTAAAAATTCAATTAATCCAATTTAATTGGGAAAAAGTCCCATGAGATGAAATTGAAAGGGTAATGGTATACCAATGTAAAATCAATTATAATCAAGGTCCATTCCCTATAACATAAAAGATAGGAAGATTTTTCAGGTATACTAATTTATCGGTATATCTATAAACTATAATTTGTAACCATTGATTTTGATTTATATTTTTTTAATTCAATTTTGATTTATATTTTTTTAATCGGCATAGCTAAAAACTTTTTTAAAAGATAACAATATTAGTGAAGTTGACCGCATGAAGTTTTTCAACTGATAAAGCTGTGTCTTTAAATGAGGAAACATATGTACCCTCTGAATTAATAAGAACTAGTAAATATATGCCTCTAAGGGTCGTTTTTTTTTTGGGTTCAGATTGAGGAATTAGGGGAAATTCTAATCTCTATTGCATTGTTTGTCCTTATATATAATAACTTTGTGGAATATATAAAAGAAAGGGGAGACAAAACTTTGTGGAATTGTCTGTTGTATGAGATGGTGTCTAGTGTTTTTATGGTAGATATATGATACTTTATGTTCTAAGTAACTTGAGTGCAATAATTTTAACTCCAATAATTTCTAAACATACATTTTCATCATAGATTAATTTTGTAAAATTTCTTGTTCACTTATCATCTTCAACGAGGTTAAATTTGTTCTGGATTGAAAGTTTCTTAAGCATTATTACAAGAATTTAATTTATATGTTCTGTCAATAAAAAAGAATTTTAGAATTATGTATTTTTACATCAACAAAAATCATTAATTTTTAAATATATTATTATTTTAAAAATTATATAAATATATAAATTTAATTAGATAAATATATAAAACTTTTAGACTTTTCGTACATTAAAACTAATCTCTCTTATTATAATCTATCAACTCTAACTAAAATTGAATAGGCTTAGGATATATATGGTGGGATCTATAATTTCACACATCAAAATCAAAATTATTCATAAAAAAGATCACACTTTAATTTCATTCTCTAACCTTAGAGATAAGAGATAACGTCTATTATAGTATTGTATTTTGTGGCTACATATTTTCTATTTTTTTTGTGCCCTACATATTTTCTATTTATTCTTGAAAGAAAATTTTCTTTTGTCATAGATTTATTTAGTGCATAATCTTATTGTAGATAGATCAAATGATTCTAAAATAATATGGGTTACTACTTACTACTGCTGAAAGAATTATTTTATTTTATTTTTTTTATTGAAGCAAATAATTAAGAGAACATGAAACTGTGTGTTGACTATACATAATGGATAGGAATCTGGTAACTTGAAGAACAAGAAACATGAGAATAATCCAATAACTAACCATATATAAATAAGAACTAATCACCCTGAACAATTTGGGTGTATGTTTTGGCTTCTGGACAGAACAATATATTTGGATCATTAGCATTCCATCTCTGCCATGAAGCCATTTGCAAAATAGGTGCTGCTATTCTTCATCTTGGTAACATAGATTTTGCCCAAGGAATGAAAGGAAACTGATTCATCATCTGAGCTTCTCATGTAAGATTGAGTCATTAGTTATTACTTAACTGAATTTTGATAAAGCTATAATTCTCAATCATATACATCTTATAAAAAGCCAGTTTTTGGTGCGGCAATGAAGCAGGTGGTGTCAGCTTTTACTGCAATGTCTTTGGCGGGCAAATTTTCGGCCGACATTTTTATGGTGTTACAAAGAGTTTTGGCTTGGTGGGTTCTGGTTGCCACAAATGATAGTACTGCGCTGGAATTGGTGCGGGAGTCGGTGCCTGACTGGGTACAATGAGTACTACTAAAATGGGATGCACCGTAAATGATATGGGATGCGGTGCCGACACCCCTGTCGCTACATCGAGGAAGGGTCTCCTTGTGACCCCTTATATATATTAGGTGAGTCTTATGTTGTTTTTTAGCAGGTCTAAGAGACACAATATTCAATATGTGCCTGGGAGATGATAAGAGGCAGTGAGCGATGAAGAAGTTACAGCGAACAAGAACATGGGCAAATCAAAGAGAATGACAGAGCGAGGGTGAGGGAGATACCGGCGACAAAGACCACTGAACCTCCTCTTCCGGCTATGCGTCTCCTCCGCCAAAGACGGTTGCATTCTCTGTCCTCGACATCTTTTGCCTTATCTCGTTCTACTTGTTCTCGATTTCTGGTTCTCCTTCTCCTTTCCTATTTATTCATTTATTCTTTTCCATTATCAAACTGTTATGCTTTGTAATATATGATATAACATTCAATGGCATGAGTTTTAATTTTCTTAATTGATGAAGACTACTTCAAATTCTGAAAGCATTCCAGGTGTTTGATGAAATGTTTACTTGGTAGTAAAATAGTGATAATTGATAATTGGCAATTTTAGTCAGTGTGCCCTTTATAAGCAGGGATGAGGCTTGAGCACTTGTCTCGTGTCTGCATCTCGGAGAGCT
>JASCZI010060502.1:77241-95040 GCA_036250425.1 Stylosanthes scabra
CTATGGTTGTGATATGTATAATGATCAATAAAAATTGAGGGAAGCATCCATGAATGTAGAACTTGAAACAGAATTGATACGAAGCAAGAATTCAGAATGTGCATCAGAGATAAGAGAATTAGAAGAAGGGATCAGAAGCAGAGAAGGAGGAGGAGAATACCACAATTCACTAAGTGTAAAAGCCCTCCAATTGTTTGTTATTTATTTTCTGCCTCGTGCTCTTTCTTGTGTCCGAAGAGTGCGGATCATTAGCCACCTGTCCTGAGTTAGTTACAGGTTTGCCTTCCTCTATTGTTCTGTTAGGCATATTCTTATCATTACCTTCCCCATCAGAAACAACCTTGTCCTCAAGGTTGAATTCTGAAAAATGCTTCAAGAAGGTAGCAGCATCCTCCCAAGAAGTATCAGTCAAGCCATCATGACCCCACTAGACTTGGCATTGTTTCACCATCTGATCTCCCCTCATAATTGTTCTAGTGCCCAAAATCCGGTATGGTTCTAATATAGGTCATGTATCCGAAGTAGTTAAAGGTAGAGGAAAATATGGTGTCTGGCCCTCTCCTCTAAATGGCTTAAGTGCAGAAATGTGAAAAACATCATGTATCCTTGCTTGTGGTGGTAGCTCCAAGCGATAAGCAATCTCACCGAGCTTCTTGCTTATAGGAAATGGTCCGAAATATCTGAATCCGATTTTCTGATGCTTCCTCAGTGCCAATGAGTGCTGGCGATATGGTTGTAGCTTGACTAAAACCAATTCACCCTCTTTGAACTTGAATTGACGGCGGTGTTTATCTGCCACTTGCTTCATATATTGTTGAGAACGAGCCAAATTCATCTTCAAGTCATCTAACAACTGATCTCGATCTACCAAGATTTCCTGTAGAGAACTATCATCCTTGGGTGAAAAATCATAACGAGCCAATGTGGGAGGTTCTCGGCCATATAATGCTTTGAATGGGCTCATCTTGATACTGCTGTGCCAGGAACTATTGTACCAATATTCCGCCCATGGTAGAAAGTCAATCAAGTGTTTTGGGTTTTCAGCACAAAAACACCTCAAATACATTTCTACTATTCTATTGCATACCTCACTCTGACCATCAGTCTGAGGATGGTAAGCAGAACTCATGGCAAGAGTAGTTTCTTGACTCTTGAAGAGATGTTGCCAGAACTTGCTTACGAACACACGATCTCTGTCAGAAACTATAGAGTTGGGAAATCCATGTAGTTTCACCACATTCTTGATGAAAACTTCAGCAACTGTCCTGCTATTAAAGTCATTCTTCAATGGAATGAAATGAGCATATTTAGTCAATCTGTCAATCACCACCATAATTACCGTGTACCCTACTGATAGTGGTAGAGAAACAATGAAATCCATTGCTATGTCCTCCCAAACCTGAGATGGGATTGGTAATGGTTTTAGTAAGCCTGCTGATGCTCGGGTATCAGTTTTTGCTTGCTGGCACACACAGGAATTCATCACATATTCTTGAATATCCTGCTGCATTTTAGGCCAAAAAAATATTGAGCTGATCCTCTCAACTGTCTTGGTTATACCTACATGTCCCCTTATTACCCCATCATGATATTCATGCAATATTTTCTGAATTAAAGTACTATTCGCATGGATCACCAGCCTGTTCTTCCACAATACCAACCCATTGTGAATAGAGTAATTCAAATCTGCCAAGGTCTGGGAGTTGTATTAATCTACAATCTTAGAGAGATCATCATCTTGTAACAATTCTTCACGAAGTTGTGAGAGCCACTCTACTCTAGGAGTAGACCAAGCCCCAAGAAAGCTTCTTGAGAGAGCATCAGCAGCAACATTAGATGTGCCTGAGTTGTAGTGAATCTCAAAGTCATAGCCCAACAATTTGTGAAGCCACTTGTGTTGCTCAGGTGTGTGAAGATCCTGCTCCAAAAAGGCTTTAAGGCTCTGGTGATCCGTCCTCAAAATGAATTTCTTTCCCAACAAGTAGTGTCTGAACTTAGCCAATGCTTCCGTTATTGCATAGAACTCACTGATGTAGGCAGATTGTTTTTGTAATGCTGGTGGCAACTTCTTTGAGAAGAAGGCAATAGGGTGCCTCTGTTGTAACAAAATTGCTCCCACTCCTGTACCTGAAGCATCTGTCTCCACCTCGAATGGTTTGCTGAAATCAAGTAATTGCAACACTGGTTTCGAGCAAATAGCCCTTTTGAGACGATCAAAAGCTTGAGCAGATTCTGAAGACCAAACAAAAGCATCTTTCTTAAGTAAATCAGTAAGGGGTGCTGTCATAGATGCATAACCCTTAATGAAGCGACGATAATAGCCGGTGAGACCCAAGAATCCACGGAGTTGCTTGACATTAAGAGGTTGAGGCCAATCTTGCACAGCCTGAACTTTAACAGTCTCCATGTGTACACCATCCCCCATTATGGTATGCCCCAGATAATCCACAGTTGTAGAGCCGAAAACACATTTAGAGAACTTGGCATAAAGAGTTTCCTGCCTTAATAGTTTTAATACCAATTCTAAATGCTCCTAATGCATATCCATGCCATTGCTGTAAATCAGAATATCATCGAGAAACACCAACACAAACTTTCTAAGGTAAGGCTTGAATACCTCATTCATCAGGCTCTGAAATGTAGCAGGTGCGTTGGTGAGGCCAAATGGCATAACCAACCATTCGTAGAGACCCTGATAAGTTCTAAATGCTGTTTTGCGTCTATCCTCAGGCTTCACAAGAATTTGATGGTAACCAGAACGCAAATCTAATTTGGAGAATATAGTTGCACCATATAGCTCATCTAACAATTCATCTACTGTTGGAATGGGAAATCCATCTTTGACAGTTATAGCATTCAAAGCTCTATAATCTGTGCAAAAACACCAGGTACTATCCTTTTTCCTAACTAACAAGACTGGATTTGTAAGGGCGAGCTTTTACAGGTTCTGCTCCAGCCAGAAGAGGAATCTCATGATCCTATGCCCGTTGGGGAGGTAATCCTGAAGGTACTCCAAAAACATCTTTGTAATTCACCAGCAATGTCTTAAGTTCTTGAGGCATATCCTCTGGCAGCAATAATGGTGTATGAGTTAGCTCCTTAGTGTTCTGCACTTCCACAGTATACAATTCAGCTACTGCAGTAGTAGATATCATTCTTGTAATGTGATGGAATTGGGCTTGTGAAGAAGGAGCAGCTTTGTAACCCTTAATTGTTATCAACTCCCCATTCTGCATAAACTTAGGAAAAGAGGCCTCATAATCAGCAATGTGAGTTCTTAAGGATTTCAACCAATTTGATCCAATTACCAATTCACCACCAGCGACATTGAGTACAAACACATCCTGCAACTTGATTGTGTGACCTGAAATCTTCACTTCCAGGCTTGGCAGCACTCCTTCAACAGGCAGAACTTGGAAATTGCCCACCACTACTTTAACTCTTGAAGCTGGTTGTATGGGCAGATTCAAGAACCTGGCAATTCTGGGTTGGATAAAGCAATCGGAGCTACCCCCATCCAGTAAAGTGTGCACTAGATGACCATTAATAATAGCGTCAAATCGAATCATCGTTGGGCCCCTTGTGCCATGCATGGCATTGTATGATAGATGGTGTTCTGTGACCTGAGACTCTAAGGTGTCAATTGTTAGATCTGGCTCAGTGATGACAATCTCCGCCGAGTCCTCAGGGTCATCCAATTCCAATTGTAGCAGCAAATATTGTTTATTGGAGCATCTATGGGATGTTGAGAACTTCTCATTGCACCAGTAACACAAACCCTTCTCATGTTTGCTCTGAATCTCCGCCGGGGTCAGCCTTCGAGTAGATGGTTTGGATTGAGGTAAGGCAGTAGTTGTGGCAGGTGTGGCAAGAATTGGGGGCAGACTTGAAGAGTAATTCCCTGGGTGATTCGAAGAGTGAGGGGCCAAACTCCAATTCTATCGCCCGTTTGAGCTGATTCCAGGAACGAAATTGGGCATAACGTTGGGACATTTGAAACCATGGAACTGTGGAACTCGTCATGTGTATCGCAGCTATACCAATCTGGTCATCTTCAGGTGCTGTGAAGAACTCAAAATATTGATCCATGGCAAAAATCCATCCCAAGGCATCAAATCCGTCGAATTTGGGAAGGTCAAAACGCACCCTCGTATGCTGAGCCAAACGGTTCACTGGTTCTCCTCCACCACCCGAGTTCGAGCCATGGTTGGTACTTGAAAAGGGAGAACGAGATATGGACTGTTCTTGCATGATCTGAGTCAAGGAAGACTGAATCGAGTCAAATTTCAAGTTAGCCGCCTTTGTAGCTCGTGCTTGTTCAGCACGATGTTCATCTGCAACATCCTCAATACGTTGGCCTAAGCGCTTGATCTCCACTTCCAGTGTCTTCAGTCTAGTATTTTCCACCATGGCTAGATGAAAGCACCAAAGGATAAGAAGAGCAACAGAATTTGAAGTGAAAGTAATATGTATAGTGGATTTCAAATAATTACAACAAGTCTGAAGTGAGAATTAAACCAGCAAAAACTATGAACAAGTGGAATTCAACAAAATCTCAGCAGTATGAATAACCAGTAATGATGAGTATGAACTATAAACAAGGTAAAAGGTGTTTATGGTTGTGATATGTATAATGATCAGCGAAAATTGAGGGAAGCATCCATGAATATAGAACCTGAAACAGAATTGATACGAAGCAAGAATTCAGAATGTGCATCAGAGATAAGAGATTTAGAAGAAAGGGATTAGAAGCAGAGAAGGAGGAGGAGAATACCACAATTCACTAAGTGTAAAAGCCCTCCAATTGTTTGTTATTTATTTTCTGCCTTGTGCTCTTTCTTGTGTCCGAAGAGTGCGGATCATTAGCCACCTGTCCTGAGTTAGTTACAGGCTTGCCTTCCTCTATTGTTTTGTTAGGCATATTCTTATCAATATGTAACAAGATAATTACAGTTAAAATTTTTTAAATTTCTATACATTGTTAGTGTAAAAGTCTTTTATATATACATCCAATCAGGTGTTATAACATCACTAAAAGTAATTAATTTTTAAACACACTATTTCTAAAGTTATATAAATGCATGAACTGATTAGATAATCAGTGTAAAACTCTTTATATCGTAGGTGCATCAAAATTAAATTCTAAAAAATTAAGATAATAATCTCTAAGTAATCATGGAGTAGTTCAATCAACTATCCATCCAAGGAAGCTATTGTGGTGGCGAAACTAAGCTTTCATGGTGCACAAAATCAGCCGCATAAAATTTTCCTTGGAAGTGTGTAGCAGAAAGAATGCAGCCATCACTTGTATCCACCATCAGAGGATAACTGAACATGCCATCATCACAATTATACATAACCAAAGTTCTAACAAAAGGATAAACTAGCAAAAGGACATAACGCTCCGAGATGAACAAGGGTATTAAATTATTGTAGTAATGACGCAAGAGATTCACCCGCGAGATCATAATCCAAGATTCCCAAACACCATGCTCCTTCATCATCCACACCTCGAACATAGTCTCTTTCTGGATGGTAAAAGATAGGCAGTTCAATGAGACTTGGAGCTCTGGATCACGAGTATTGTGGTCAACGCCACTCAGACAAGGCAACGAGACTTCCCCAAAAGTCTCGTTTGCCAAGTCAAAGGAAATAATTACCCACTCCTTCACCTTTGCCATCCAATTCAGAGTGCCGGTGGTGCCACTCAGGAATCTGCCAATTTTCCCTGTTAAACCAGCGTAGACAGGATAAGGGAATTTGGGGCCATTAGTCCAAGAATTTGCACCAAATGTAAAAATTTGGGTCAAATCTTGTTCATGGCCATGGACTGTTACGAGCTTGTATTTGTCATGCACGTGATCGTAGCCAAAACCAAAATAAAATGAAGGTGGTCCAAGCTCTGATCGAAAACATCGAGATACGGATTTGGTAGCGGGGTTCAACAAACAGAAACGACTACTTGGAAGATGATGCAAGCACAACAAACCATTGCAGGAGCCTCTGATAATGAGCTCATCATTACCAAATTTTTCACCAATACAAAAGTCTATTCCGAAGTGAACAAAGCTTGCAACGCCTGATGGCGTTGCCTCGAAGAGAGGTTGCAGGGACAATAATCCAAGCCGTTGGTATTCGTAGTGTTTATTGGAATAGATCAAATGCGATGGGAGATTCCGGTTCGCAGACGAGTGTTGACGAAAGTTGTCCATGGCGAATTTGGGGCTAGAGATTAGGGTTCTCCAAGACTTACACACACGCTTGAATCGGAGAAGGGCCTTCACCGGAAGCCTCAATAGGATTTCGACGATGATCTCGCCTGGAAGCACCGGCAGTGTTGGACGAACCAGCTTGCACCTCTCACGGTGAGCCTTCATTGATCTCTCCACCACAAAAGCCTACTTCAACCGAATAGAATAGAATATAACAATTTGGCTCAGGGATATGCTCTACATATTAGAATAATAATATTTAAGAAAAATTAAATTTCAAAATTTTAAAACTAAAATTCAAAATCAAAATTAAAAATCAAAATATTCAATAAATTTAAAAATCAAAGCTAAAAAACACAAATCAAACTCTCAATACTTATTACCAAACTAATGATTTTTTTTATACTAAAGATATATTAGGAGAGAGGCTTAAATTCGAGACCTCTGTTGAGAAAGAAGACAAATATCATTTGAGTTACACCTTATCTGCTACCAACGAAATTTAGTTAAACACCTAAGAAATTCATTAAACAAATCTTTTGCCATGAATTTATTAAGTGCATAATCTGATTGATTATTGCAGATAGTTCAAATGCTTCTAAAATTTTTGTTACTACTGCTGAAAGAATGATTTTCTTTGTTGAAGCAAATAAGAGAACATGAAAGTGTTGGCTATACATAATGGAGAGAATCCGGTAACTTGAAGAACAAGAAACATGAGAATGATTCAATATCTAACCAATCAGCCCAGAGCTGATCTTGTCATCTCATATGCCAAGAAGCACGCGGCATTCGCCGGAACGCTTCGCGCCATCGCCGGACCGAAACCCTTATAAAGGCCTTTAAAACCCTCAGAGGCTTTAATCTTTCTAAAAGCATCTAGAGAGCCAGAGAACTTTGGGTTCTTGTAATCATCTACTTGGATGACACTCTTAACAACATCGGTCGGGTAAACGATGAACCAAAAGGAAGCGCCGGCCAAGCCGCCGGCGAGGATGAGAGAGCCTCTGCCTAGGCCTGAAGTGTCAGGGCCCCCTGCAAGCATCTGCTTGATGGCTTCATAGACACCAAACATTATGGCGTTTCCGGGAATCTCGCGGCCCATGGTCGGAAGCAAGCCCTTGAAAAGGCCTCTCATGCCGCCTTCTGATCTTAGAACTTGCCTAGCCACATCCATTGGTCCTCCATACTTCACAGCAGCCACTGCTGCTGCTGTTCCTGTTCCTGTTCCGGTGCCAGCAAGTGCACTTTGTGCTTGTAACCTTATAAGATCAATACATATTTTGAGAATCTTAGTTAACTGGGGTTTTGAATAATAAAATCAGCAGCAACAGAATAATCAAACTTGTAATAAAGAATAATAAAACTTATTGTAGTATAATAAAATAATTTCATGAGATGCTAGATAATAATTGACTGCTAATTTTAGTATATACTTTTCATGAATGATGAATTTTCAAAACAAGCCAAAAAGTAGCTCTAAATCAACCATAAGTATATACTCAGAGAGTTAATCACCAAAATGTCCCAAGTTTTTATAAGTGGACAGAATGACTCTCAATTTTATTAACGATATAAATGATCCCGATAATTTAAACTTCTGATAAAAGTACAATTTTATCGCATAGTGATGAAAATATCTAAAATTTGACACTTTTATTGCGGTTTTTAATAATTAAGGAGTTTGTGGTTAAGTAAATTTGAGATTATTTTTGTCCACTTTTAAAATTATCAAGGACGATTTTGGTGACTGACTCTCTCTAAAACATAGGTTAAAATATAAAATACACGTTTTAAAAATGAGTTAAACATACGAGTAGAAATTGGTGAAACAAGAGGAAGAAAATGAGATTGAAGAAAATCTTTGAAAGAAAGCAGAAGTGAACCTGCATTTGACAAGTTCAGTGGGGCAAGCAAGGAAGGAAACGGCGACGCCGGCGCCAGCTCCGCAGACAAATTGCTGACTAACTGTGAGAGGGACACCAGGTTGAGTCCTGACCAATGATTCCATCTGTCCCCTAACTGTAAAAAGGACAGCATTGAAGGCTGCAACCGTTGCAAGTGGGGCCCCCATGCCTTTGTACAAGCCTCTAGGACCTTCAGCTGCTAATGTCTTCTTCACAGCATCAATTGCACCTGAATACTTTGGAGCCTGACCAGGGACTGGTGCTGGCTGGCTCTGCAGCTTCACCTTGATGGTGTCGAATGGGTGGCCGCATATCAGCTGCGCCGCCCCTCCCACCGTCCCCGCCGTGAGGTCCTTCACCACGTCTCCCATCTGCATCAAAACCATGTCATATCATGTTTTGATATCATTGTCCAAAGCTACTTAGAGAGAATATACTCCTTTCGTTTCGAAATAACTGTCTCTTTCGAATGTTCATATTTGAGACCCTGGTTTCTATCGGTTACATGGATTAAACGACACCAGAGTATCCTATCATAGTTCATATCTTCTTGTAGTTTGTTTATATTTAAATCTTTTTTAACAATTTCTTATAAGATTTTGTTGGGTCTATTAGCTCTACCTCTAACTATAGAATCTTATCCACTCTTCTAACTGGAGCCTGTTAGATTCTCTCATTTTCTCTAAAGTGATTATGAATTAACAAAGCATGCACAAATCCATAAATACATTACAATAGAGGCAGAAAAATTCAGTTAACAAGCCATACATACAGTAACTTTGAAAAAATGAAACAGTTGAAGCCATCAGAATTCACAATACACATGCAGCAATAACTTGGAATTCAATGACCAATGGCGTTCACATTACTAACAATTGAAGCAAAATAAAGGGGTTGAAGAATCTTACCTAGCTCTATCTAGCTAAGGAACTGTGTCCCAGAAAATGGGAGAATATCCAACACCTTATTATCAGATAAGAAAAAGAAAAAAAAGAGTAATGTTATATATACAAGAGACAGAGAGAGAGAAAGGGTGTGAACCTTAGAGAGCCACAAGAGAGAGTACTGTGTTATGGGGTAGGATAAAAAGACAAGAGAAAAAAGGAGAGAAGAAAGAAGTGGCTGAAAAGAGATTCAGATGAGAGGAGAGTGGAATTTTGTGAAGGTAAAGATAATATTAGCCACTACTACTCTTTCTTTCTCCCTTTCTTTCTTTAATATATTTATTTATTTCTTGCTCCTAACACAGCAAGAAGAGGTTGAGGTTGAGGTTAAGATTTGGAATTGGATTTTAGCCAAACACAAGTTAACACTTAACAGATGTGAATTTATGAGTGAGTTCCAATTTCTATGGAGCAGCAACTAGCAACTGTGTCAGTGATTGCTACCCAAAAATGCTGCATGGATTTTTGTCTCTGTTAATTACTAATTAGGGTACTCTGTTATAAGATTGGAAATATTATATAAGTGAGGTTATTTTTGGGCCAACAATTATTATTATAGAGTTTTCAAACAAAATTAAATTATAACCAATATTTAGATCTTAATCTTTGAGGGGAAAAAACATTTTAAAAAATAACACTAATATAGAAATATAAAAAAAAACTAGAAAAATAGAAAATTTTATAAGTTTATATAATAGTTGAGATTTAATTTGTATTTATCGACCGAAGAATATTCAGAATGTTGATAAAATTATTCTAAAAAAAATCATTAAGAGGAGGCATTGAGAGGTTAAAGAAAATAGAAGTTGAAGATAATGGAATGAATATGGGTGATTCTTAAATGGAATTAACAAAAAAAATATATTTTTGTACTTTTATCGACCTGAGTTTATTTAATTTCATTTTTTGTGAGTAATTTTGTTAATGTTATTTTGAGGTGGTTAAAGGGAACTCCACCTCCTCTTCTCTATTTTAAATTCACGGAAAAGAAAATTGGAGAGCAAGAATTTAAGTTAAGGAGGTTCTAATTCTAGGAGTTTTATACATTTATATGAAAAAAGTTATCTATAATCTAGTTATTATATTATGGCAGTTTATGCCAGAAACCCAAAAATATAGCACAGTTATTAGCATAATTTATTTTTAGGTGAAATATGTTATTTGAGAATATATTTATGAAAAATCTTAGATTTAGGAGACAGATATTAGAACCATAATTGAACAAAAATTAACTCACTTTTAGCCTTTTAGGTTTTAGGTATCTGTTGTTTAACAAAATTGACCAACTCTTTTAATTTGTTTTTTCCCTAACCAAAAATCAACAAGGATTTAGAAGAATGACAAAGCAAAAGAGAAAAAACCAAGTTGGAACTACATAGATTCTCTCAAAATCCAGACAAATTAAATCAACAAACATTTTTTTTTGGGAACTCCTGAATTTGTGTGCATTGTTTCCATAGCACTGGATTTTAAAGAGTGAATCATTTTTGGAGAAATATTATGGGTTAATCAAAATCCATCAAAATTTCCTCCTCTGCCAAGAAAAATTCCCCCAAGTTTGAAATAATACTGTGAAGGTGGTATTTTTTTTTTTATCAAGATAAATATTTTTTTCTGAGTATATAAAAGAAAAATGAGTTGCTTTGCATGGTGTAATACATCAGACCCAAGGATTAAGAGGTCATTGAGAAGGAGCATTAGGGATTACAATAATGCAGAAAAATCTCTAGCAGCATTTGGCAACTTCTCTTTCAGAACTGGTACAAATTTTAATCCCCTCAAGGATAATTTAATTAATTAATATTTCTTCTAATCATTATTCAACAATTTTTCAAAATATTCTTTTATGGATTCAGCAATTAATAATATGCCTCCTGTTTTTTACATTCAAATTAATATAGCATTTCCTGAGCTCAATATTAAATTAAAAAAATTATATATGCACACAAAAAAAAAATCAAACATGTAATTATTGTTTATATTCACGTGTATTATTTTATATATTTTAAATTGTATTCAAACATATATTTTATATGAATAACTGAATTTTTATATGTACAAATATAAATCACTAGCTATCATATCCAAGTCAATATCCATATTTGAATCATGTCTAAGAATAATTTATTTTCTAAGAATAATTGGATTGTCATAATCTCATAATTTAGGTGGACTACACTACCACAATTGGTGTGAACCTTCCAAAACTAAGTACCTACTTAATATTTGTATATATAAAATTGCTGAAAATTTGAAACAAATTTCATGTTGTAGATAGTGGCAAGAGGAAATTTATAGAGGAGATAACAAAACTTGGAAAGGGGAATATTACCTCAAAATCTTTTTCATATAAAGAACTTTGTGCTGCAACTCAGAATTTTCACCCTTCCAATGTGATTGGTGAAGGAGGCTTTGGTAGAGTATACAAAGGATACCTTAAAAGCACAGACCAAGTAATTATTTCAGTTTATCTTCGTATTATCGTGTTATTATTTTCGTTCAGTAATAATTACTTAATTAGTATATTCGAACAGGATATCATTTCTGTTCGGATATACTAATTTTTTTTGGATATATCAATTTTATTGATTTGATAGACATTATTGAACGAAAAAATAAATAAAAAATAAGCTCATTCGATTTATATCGTTCTAAAATGTTGTATGTTGCGATGCAGGTTGTTGCTGTGAAGCAACTTGACAGGAATGGATTTCAAGGAAATAGGGAATTTTTTGTTGAGGTTTTGGTTTTGAGTCTTTTGAAACACCCTAACCTTGTGAACTTGGTAGGGTATTGTATTGAAGGAGAACAAAGGATTTTGGTGTATGAATACATGGCTAATGGTTCTTTAGAAGATCATTTACTTGGTAAGTAAATATAAATATAATTCTTCCACATCAAACACTATGTATTATGTCATCCAATTCAATTATTTATTTTGGTGAATTGAATTTTGTTGATATTCAATTTATATAAGTCTTAAAAATACTTTTATGTGGCTTTAATTCCAGTATTATATATAACTCCTTCTAAAAGTGTAAACTTAAAAATAAGTATTATACCTTTTTTCACTTTTAAAAATATCATAAGAATGCAAATTGATTAGTGCATGTCAAAGCAAGATGAAACAAATTTGCAGCATTCTTCTACTTTTAATCATTTGAAATTTTTTTTTCCCAACAATAAACGGTATGAAATATGAATTAAATCACCAAAGTGAGTTTATTTGATGAATTTGGTGCATCCAAGCATAGTAACATTATGCTAGCACTTAATTTAGAAATTAATTTATAGTTACATCATTTTCAGATATAGAATCAGACAAAACACCATTGGATTGGCAAACTAGAATAAAAATTGCAGAAGGTGCGGCGAAAGGACTCGAATACTTGCACGAAATAGCGAATCCTCCGGTGATATATCGTGATTTCAAAGCATCAAATATTCTGTTGGACGAAAATTTCAATCCGAAACTATCTGATTTTGGACTAGCAAAGATTGGTAATATTGGAGATGAAAAGTCACCTGTATCCACAAGGGTCATGGGAACCTATGGCTATTGCGCACCTGAGTATGCATCCACAGGACAAATAACTATAAAATCAGATGTCTACAGTTTTGGAGTCGTGTTTTTAGAAATGATCACAGGAAGAAGAGTCATTGATAACTCGCGAAAAACAGAGGAAGCAAACTTAGTCCTTTGGGTATGTCTTGAAACTTTCCTCTTAACTACCAATTTCATTTTCCCTTTCTTATTTGCATGTTTCTAGAATTGCTATAGTTTTTGTAAAATATTTCGACAAAACTATTTTCCGTGAGTAGCATTACTTTTTGGAGTAATACTACTTCACCAACAAAATATATTATTTTTTGTTGATATTCTAAATACTACATTCTAAATCTTAAATTTTAAATGCTTATATGACATTTGTTTGCTTTCTGTGTACATATAAATGTTGAGACTTTAACATGGATTGCGCTTATCTTTTTTTCAGGCACAACCACTTCTAAGAGACAGAAGAAAATTTATACAAATAGCAGATCCATTGTTAGAAGATAAATACCCCATAAAGGGTTTATACCAAGCTCTAGCAATAGCAGCAATGTGTCTACAAGAGGAAGCTGAAACAAGGCCATGGATTAGTGATGTGGTTACAGCTCTTGCATTTTTAGCAAGGAAGAAGAGTGATGAAGACACTTCCTCCCCAAATGAGAATTCTACTCAAGGTGGTGGACATAGTTTTGGAAACAACAAATCTAATAATGGCCTAAACGACGGCGAAAATGGCGAAAAAAACCACGACAAAGACGAAAACAAGTGATGTTAATGTAAACAAAGGATAGTGGAGAGAAATGCAATTTTCATATGTATATGTGAGGCTTGTGAATTACATATAATGATTTTCCCTTTTATGTAAGAATGTGTTTAGTTCTAGAGGCTTGTTATAGATTAATGATAACAACGAGGACGATTGCCAGACGATAACAATAATAAGAGTAAACGGAAAAAAATACACGTAAAATTTTTTTTTCTTCTTTTTTTTTTTTCTTCTATAAATCATATTTGTTCGTACTAACAATTTTCTTTTATAGCCGGTAACAGAGTGAAAGAAACAAGTACTAGAAGTAGAAGCGTTGGAAGAAGAAGAGTTTGTGGTTTTTGGTGGAAAACAACAAGTGTGAAGTTAAGTTATCATCACCACATAATGGTTGATTGAGTTATAAAAGAGATAGTACGAAATAGTTTTGTTATTCCAAACTTTTTATAACCGTGATCTCAATAATAATAATAAGAATAAATGTAGCTAAGCATTCATATATTCATCTATATATTTTTGAGTAATGCTAGCAAGTAGCAACCAACCTTAGGGGATCAACCAATAAGTGTAATTAAAAAAATAATGAGTGGTAAAAGAGGAGAGAGAAAAGAAAGAAAAATGATATTAGCTCCCTATTTTCTCCCTAATATTGGCTTCGTAGACTTTCTCCATATTTTTACATTTAAATAAATTTGACACAAAAATAATAAAATCTAATATAGAAATAATGAAGTTTATCACAAAAAAATTTGAATCGCATTAAAAAAATAAGAGTTATTTTATTAAGATGGATACTTATGGTATTACTATAATAATAATGAAGAAAAAGTTTAAGAGTCCTAATTTATCTTTTACTTATCTTTCTAATTTTTAAATAAAAAATTCAATTTTTTTATATTTTTAAAAAATTATATAAATTAAAATTTTTTACTCATTTAAATATGAAAAAATAAATTAAAACTTTTAATTTTTGGTTTTTTTATTATTTTTTGTTGTTTAAAATTCTAAATTAAAACTTTTAATGATTATTCTTAATTTTGTTAACGACAAAAATGTCCATCAATTATTTAAAAATTTGACAAAAATATACTTTTATCACAAGTTGAAGATGATCAAAATATTTAAATTTAAACGCTTTTGTCAGATTTTTAAATAATTGGAAGACATTTTATCGTTAACAAAATTAATAGTTATTTTTATCTGCATTTGCTAGGATAATTTTAGTAGTTAACTCTAATAATAATAATAATAATAATAATAATAAGTAAATGATAATTTATTTCCCAAAAGAGAGAGTACAAGAAATTCGTTGCCCTGAATGTTACGTTTATTTTCCTTCTTTCTCTCTCTCTTTCTCTGTTTCCAAATTTCTATGCTTGAAAGTGAAGAAGCAGGGTTTATGGCCTCCACTCACAAAACCCTCTCTCTTTCTCTCTCCCCTTTTCTAATTTTCTTCACTCTTTCAGCTCAAATAACCCTTTAACACTCACCACCCCTCCCATATTTACCTTTTCTGCCACTACTTCAAACCCCACCTTCTTCTTCTTCTTCTTCAGTGGCACAAGGCACAAGGTTATAGAGCTTGAGTTCAGTGTGGTTTGTTCTTGAAGCAGCTCTTGTTATGGCTATGGGGGTCTCAACTCACAGAACCCCTTTGATAAGACCATATTGCCCTTCTTGCTTCCGTCTTGCTCTCTCCTTCTTTGCTTCTCACTCACACCATAACAGGTTCATTACCACAGCTCTCATCTTTTCCCCATTGGGTCTCTTCAAATTATTATAATAGTGCAAAAAAATAGGGATTTTGATTTTTCTCTGTGAATGTAACGTTCAAATTTTGATAGAAAGTGAAAAGTCTCTTTTTTTTTGGTTTAATAATATTTCTGGGGTTTTCCCTCCATTATTAGTATAGCTCTTATGCTTGCTGAATAGTGTATAGAAAAGAGGTTGAGTCTAATGCTGCTAGCTTGTGAATTAGAGATGGAAAGTTTTAGATTCTAAGCATTGTGAATTAGGTAGTAGTTTTGTGCATTGTGTTGGTTATTTGTTTGCAATGTTTATTATCTCTTCTTAAGTTAGTAGATTAGTTGAATTGAATGCATGGAAGAATTTGGGTCTGTTTTGGTCCCTCTTTTTATTTGAATCTTTAAGAGAATCAATGGTGAACTTCAAGAGTTCAAGTTTTGGAAAGTCAGTTTGGTTTTCTGTTTTTCGTTGTGGTGATTGTTATTGTCTTGCAACTTCTGTGAAAAGTTGAATAGGATATTACATTGTATTTATTGGTAACTTTTTTAATTTCTTTGTATGATATGAACAGCAGAAAAAACGATGTTCTCCGAATCAGCACTGCATATAGGAACTCTCTGAAAGAGTTGTACTGTAAGAAGAGAGGGAATGTTGGGTTGAATAAATGCAATGGCATGGAGTATAACCATAAATTTCTATACAAGATTCCTGTTAGTAGGTTGTCTATGAAATTTTCAACTGCGTCAATGGAGGAATTTCCTGAGGAAGAACCGAGCTCTTACTATTCCTACAAACGACAAAGTAGGATGACTGCTTTGCATTCTTGGAATCACAGATATTCCAGAACTTCTGCCGACAACAAAAGATGTGCTGTTAGTAAAATGGCCTGGGCAGATGCGACAAATAAGATATTTGAAAGTAAAAGGATAAGCAGTGGACTGAACGTGTTTCACGATAGCAATTCTTGTTATGAATCTAACACATTAGCTTCCAATGGTTTTGAGGCTGTTTCGAAGAATTTGAGTTACAATATTGAGCTTCAGGGTCGTGGTGGACCTGCCTCGCCTTCTGTGTTGAACAATTCAAAGGTTCTGGCAGACACCGAAGGGATTTGCACCCAGTTGGACTTGTCTTCACTTGATACAGCCGAAGCGACTGTTCCTATAATTAATGGCAATCATGGCTTGGATACTACCACCACGGAGGTCACAGCTAACACAACATCCACTAGACAGGAATATCGTACCACTAAACCAAACCTTAAGGACAAACTATGTAGTATCTATGAAGATATACTTGTTGTTGATAATGTTTCTCTTGCAGAGAAAGTAGCAAAGATGCTTACCGTAAATTACAGGCATCTTATTCATGCATGTGATACTGAGGTATAAAACCTTGACTGTGCTAACTTGTGTTATGGTCATTCCTTGATTGCAACGGAGTTCATAATTTCATCATTTTCTAACACCTGTATACTCTAAACATGAATTCATTGGAATTTTTCATATCATTTATTATTATCTTTGTTCATTTCATTGCACATTAATACAACTTTTAGGCACATAATATGTTCTTTTTGTTCGAAGGTGGCCAAGATAGATGTCAAGCAAGAAACACCTGTAGATCATGGAGAGATAATATGCTTCAGTATATATTCAGGTCCAGAAGCTGATTTTGGAAATGGAAAATCCTGTATCTGGGTAGATGTACTTGATGGCGGGGGCCAAGAGATCTTTGATAAATTTGCCGAATTTTTTAAAGATCCATGCATAAAAAAGGTGAACTTTTCTTTCATATGGCCCTGCCTTCTGTCTATATGCTTCACCCCATTTCTCTTCTCGACATGTAGCACCTCGTAAGCCTCAATGGCTTGATTTCACCTGTATACATGAGTTAGCGAGATGAAACATACCATGCCATACCCCCAACCAATTGCCTAAGTTTATAGATAAATTGATCCTTGATGTGATGATATTAAATCCACTTGTTCAAGTGAGTGCAGTCCACACTGCTCTACTCTTATTGATGGACCATGTGAAGAAATTTTCAGCCTTTCAAGTGTTCATCCCTTGTTCTGTAATGAACTAACTAATTGGTGAAACAATTGGTCTTCTTTATCTCTTCATGTTTCATGTAGAAGGGTTCCTGCCTCTTTAGTTAAGCATTTGCCATTCCATAAAAATTGATATAATATATCTTGCATCACAAACTCACATTGGCTTTTGTGACTTATGATGAAAATAAATTTTGAGTTGACTAAGTAGATGGTGCTTTTTGTAGGTCTGGCATAACTATAGCTTTGATTGTCATGTTATAGAGAACTATGGATTTAAGGTTTCTGGGTTTTATGCTGACACAATGCACATGGCGCGACTGTGGGATTCATCGAGACGTTATGTCGGTGGTTATTCTCTCGAAGCACTTACTGGTGACAAAGAGGTCATGTCTGGGACTAAGCTGAGTTGTGAAAAGGATTTGATTGGTAAGGTGTCAATGAAAACCATATTCGGTCAGAAAAAGCTGAAAAAGGATGGTTCCGAGGGTAAAATCATTGATATTGCTCCTGTTGAAGTGCTGCAAAGACATGAGCGTATACCTTGGATATGTTACTCA
Organism: Stylosanthes scabra; assembly: GCA_036250425.1. Taxonomy (NCBI): domain Eukaryota; kingdom Viridiplantae; phylum Streptophyta; class Magnoliopsida; order Fabales; family Fabaceae; genus Stylosanthes; species Stylosanthes scabra. The sequence continues at coordinate 94,983 of JASCZI010060502.1, forward strand.
TCCTTGGATGCTAGAAGCACTCTAAAGCTTTATGAGAGTCTAAAGAATCATCTGTCGG
>JASCZI010060502.1:95050-109972 GCA_036250425.1 Stylosanthes scabra
GCGTGTTTCAAATAAAACTATGTATGATTTCTACCAGGAATATTGGAAGCCGTTCGGTGAGCTTCTAGTGAAAATGGAATCTGAGGGAATGCTAGTTGATCAGTTTTATCTTCAACAGATTGAAAAAGTGGCTAAAGCACAGCAAGAGGCGGCTGTTAATAGATTCCGGAAATGGGCATCTAGGTATTGCCCTGATGCCAAGTATATGAATGTGGGGAGTGATGTACAGTTGCGGATACTGCTCTTTGGTGGCACTCTTAACAGGTGCACATTATATAAATCTCTTGTGTAGCACTTGTTTCTATCTTAATAAACTGAGAATTTGGATTCTGAAAAATTTTCTCAGACAATCAAGTTTTACTGGTCTATGCTTTGTCAAGAGCCAAGAGATCTTCGTTATGTTAATATCCTTATAATTCGTCAAGCATACTTTTTGTTTATTGAGATATTAAGGCCATTAATTCAAATTTTCTGTTCATTAGTTTCTTAGTTTGTGGCATAACTTCTTTTTTCCTCATTCTTCTTAGCTTGAATGCTTGAAATAATTCAATTGAAATCTTTAAAATTATTAGTTCCCATGCTCTCTAAAGTCTGCTTTTATACCTTTTACTTTCATGTAAATTTGGTGTTGTTACTCTTCTATAGAATAAAAATTACTCGAAACTTATTCTCTGACTGATCTGTTGGAGGAGACGATATTCACATTTCTTTTTTATTCTTTGCCGTTTGCAATCAATTGGATAAATTATATATATGAGTAAAATATTCACGGTCTCATTGCTTCTTATTCATTACAGGAGAAACCTAGACGAGGCGATCCCGACTGAGCGGATTTTCAAAGTTCCCAATGTTGACAAAGTGATTGACGAAGGAAAGAAGGCTCCGGCAAAATATCACGATATTAAGTTGACTAGCATTGGTTATCGCCTGCCGGCTGAGATGTACACAAGTAGTGGTTGGCCCTCAGTTGGTGGTGAAGCTTTAAAGGTCTTGGCTGGCAAAGTTTCTGCTGAATATGACTTTAATGACGATTATAACTTGGTACTTGATGATGAACCTGGAAATTCTTCTCAAATTGAAGATGTTGAACTTGAAGAAGAAATAGATGAATCTGCTTACGGAACAGCCCTTGCTGCTTTTCCAACAAGGGAAGAAGGGAAAGAAGCCTGCCATGCAATTGCTTCTTTATGTGAAGTCTGTTCAATTGATTCTTTGATTTCTAACTTCATCCTTCCCTTGCAGGTAATTCCTCTTTTTCTTAGTTTTTTTGTATTGTTTTCTCTTGCTAGTCCATATTTTTTATTTTGCATATCTGTGAGAGGATGTTGTCATATCATAACATTCATAGATTGTATAGTGCGTTTCTTTAATTCTTTGGAACATTTTTTTTAATCTGCTCCGCGTCGGCTTGATTTGTTTTTCTGTGCCAGGGACGCAATATATTAGGAAAGGACCGCCGTGTTCATTGTTCCATAAATATCAATACAGAGACAGGACGCTTATCGGCAAGAAGGCCAAGTCTGCAGGTTCTTCCAACTTCCTAGACTTACAAGATTTCTTTAAATATTTTGAATAGAAAATTTTACTTTGATGGTTCTATTGTTATATGTTATATATGATAGGGCACACTAGTGTCTTTTGATCCATACAGCTGATCTCACCTAGTGGAGACAAGGCTTATCTGTTCGCATATTTGGTTTTGTTGCAATGTCACAAAATTTATTACAATAATTTGAGCTTAGAATTATTTAGGTGCATTTTGAATATTTGATCCAACATTCAAATATGGATATCTCATGGACTTGTTTAATCATTGGTTTTCTTAATGCAACATGTTTAATCTAACTCTCATATAATTCATAAATCAGAATCAACCTGCTCTGGAAAAAGACCGTTACAAAATTCGACAAGCATTCATAGCTTCTCCTGGGAATTCTCTTATAGTTGCTGATTATGGCCAGGTTAGTAGTTTAGTTCCCAGTATAATTGAACAATCAAAAAGAATTTTTTTTTTGGGTAAACCAATCAAAAAGAAATTTAATTCAGTTGATGTAGTTTTTATCTTTTATTTATTTATTTATTTTTTCAGTTGGAACTTAGGATCCTTGCACATCTTGCTAACTGTAAGAGCATGTTGGAAGCCTTTGAAGCCGGCGGAGATTTCCATTCAAGAACTGCAATGAATATGTACCCATATATTCGTGATGCAGTTAACGAGAAGCAAGTCCTTCTTGAGTGGCATCCTCAGTCTGGTGAAGACAAACCCCCAGTTCCACTCCTGAAGGTAAACCAATTTTCAACATGTCGATGCTAAGAACCTTTCATTGAGACGCACACAAGTATAGCCTGTCATTTCTGAGTGGATGGCTTTTTGTTTACATAGAACATTGTTCCCTCGAATTTAATCTTTTGTAGCTCAGTTTTCAAGTAAAATCATGAATAAAACAAGCTCTCTTTTCGCAAAATGGTGGTAAAGCATATTAGTTTGATGAGCAAAAAACCAAGAAACCAGGATGTTTAATTTAGAGATGGAACAAAACCCAGAATTTTATGAACTCATCTCTTGAAATAAGTGACTTACAATCTGTTAGTATATTGGATTAATTTTAACTTATTTGGATTTCAGGATGCCTTTGCTTCTGAACGAAGGAAAGCTAAAATGCTTAACTTCTCAATTGCATATGGAAAGACGCCAATCGGGCTTTCCAAGGATTGGAAGGTACCCTAAACTCATTAACTTATTTTGAAGGATTTAGATTTACATGAGGTGAGTGGTTTGATTATCTCAACAAGATTGCATGTATTTTTCTTAGGTTTCTGTGAAAGAAGCGAAGAAAACAGTTGACCTTTGGTACAATGATCGAAAAGAGGTGTTGAAGTGGCAAGAAGAACGCAAGAAAGAAGCTCTCGAGTCTAGTTGTGTTTACACATTGCTTGGGCGATGTCGTCGGTTCCCTTCGGTTAAACAAGCTACCAACTATCAGAAAGGTCACATCGAGCGAGCAGCTATTAATACTCCAGTGCAGGTCCTTAATTCTTTAAAATGCATAAATATGTAGTACCCTTTTCAAGTTTGAAGGCCAATTATAATAAATTTGAAATGTAGTAATGTACTGATCATTCTCTACCTACAGAGCCTTCTCTTATTGTTTTTTCTTCTTCCTTATTTGTCGAATTCGACAGGGTAGTGCAGCAGATGTTGCCATGTGCGCTATGTTACAAATTTGGAATAATGAACAGTTGAAGGGCCTTGGATGGAAGTTACTTCTACAGGTTAGTGTTTATTTCTTGAGTGTTCTCCCTTTTTGTAAAACATTATGTACTCTTTTCTTTTATTAAGTTTTCGATTTTAAGAAATTATAGATATATTCTACTTATTTTGGAAACAATGGGATTGGTTAAGTTAGGTTATGGATTCTTTCGTGGAATAACATGAGAAGATCGACGATGTTTTTAGTATGCGATTGCTATATATTGAAGAAGAATTCATTCATCTAGTTTTGTAAGATCTAACTTTCTTATTACATATATACTCAAGAATGTTTAATGATCAAGCAGGTTCATGATGAAGTCATATTGGAAGGGCCAACAGAGTCGGCCGAGGTTGCGAAGGCCATAGTGGTTGAATGCATGTCAAAGCCCTTTAACGGCAAGAATATTCTTAAAGTCGGCCTCTCGGTGGATGCCAAGTGTGCTCAAAACTGGTATGCTGGGAAATAGAAGGCTGGCCGTCATGGAGTATTTGTTTGTAAGGTTTCATTGGTGATTGTAAATTTGTAATCAGATCTACAAAGCATTGGGTTTTAAACTTTGGAAAAAGAAAAGAAAGAAGCAAAGAGGTCTATGTTAACTTCTTTAGCTAGCTGTTCTGTTCTTATTCCTTTGTTTAAAGTGTACAAATACATGTCATGTCTTGCATCTTGATGCAAACTATATCACTTGTACTATTGTGTATATAGAATGAATTTTTTCATGGGACACACTCCTAGACAGGAACACTCAAATCCTATTGAAGAACAGAATGAAGATCAGTTCAAGGCTTGAACCATTCTGCATGAGGGAGAGATAACCTAGCTGCTGTTTTGGCCATGGCATCAGCCACACCATTGACTGTCTGTTTCCGTTGAATAAGACACACCTCAACCCATCAATTACGCTGCATAAGATCTTGGGTTTTAGAAATCAGATCAATATTCACCACTACAACATGATTTAAATGAGAATATAAGTAGTCATCAATATTGTCTGTTTCACATAACACCTCTTTAAAACCATGCTCCCAAGCTAATAACATGCTTCTCCAAATGCAAACTCACAACGAAGAACACTATCAAAAGGAAGTGAGACAGCACAACCCATGAGTCAAGTTCCATGAGTATCTCTGATCACTTGACCAAAACCTGCTAAACAGTCATAATAAACACACTAGCATCACAATAACATTAACGTGAGATCCTAAAGGAGGGCACGAGCTAACCAAGTCAATTGGTGGGAGGAGAGAAGACTAAAGTTTAGAAGGATGTTCAAACTCTCGAGCACTGGAGATGTTGAGGCCCGAACTCTTTCCTTGGGCCAAGATTCAATAGGGTTAAAAATATCATTGTTACGAGCTCACTAAATCCACCACACCGTTGAACAAAACAAGAAGGTATTCTTCATATAATTCAAAAAGATTCAATTTCCAAAATCAAGATGAGGAGACATATAGAATGAAATTTGCTGAACTGTTATTCTTTTTACAAAGAATTAGTTTTTCTTGTGTTGTTTCTAATTGCCATTATTTTTGTTTATCATTTTTCCAAATATATTTAAGAGTATATACCAATTTTGGTCACAAGGAATTTCAAAATAGATACATTAGTCCCAACAAAAATTAATTATCTTTTAGTCCCAAATTTTTTGTTTCGTAACATTTTAGTCCACAGTAAATACTTAAAATGGTCATCGAAAGATCACACATTCTCCAAATTGATCATTCAAAGATAAAATTAATTAAATTGATCCCTATATGTTATAATAGTCAATCACGTTAGTCATCTTGTTACCTCCTTTCATGACGTCGTTCATATTTGCTGGGTTGGCTAGTTAAGTGACAGATAGATATAGCCAAAACAACGTAGCATTGATCAATGTTAGGTAGAAGGCTAAAATGGCGTCGTCTTTGGGTCTTGTGATGATCTTTTCAAAATCTCTCATCAACTTTGATCATAATCGAAGCAACCTTCTATCTTGTGCCATGATTTTCCCTATTTTCGATTTATTTGTGTTAAAAATTTGCAGCAAATTATCATTTGTTAGAATAGTATTAAAATAGAAAGTCTTGATAGCTAATATTTGGGAGATAATAGGAAGTCAATATCATTTTTTCTTCTTTTTTCTTTCCCCTTTTATTATTCACTATTTTTCTAATTACACTCATTGACTCTCTATTAGTCTCATAATGTTGGTTCCATAGCATTATTCAAAATAAAATTAATGAGAATTTTTTTTAGAATTAAGGCCAAAAGAGAAGGTATAATTTTTAATTGAGTTGTGCTATTTGTACACCAAAATCAGCCACCAATTTCAGCCAATATTTTATACGGTATAAAATACAAAAGTTTAAATACTACAAAACCAATTTTAGTCACAATACATATTTCACGCGCATACCTTTAGTTACGCACGCTCCTCATTTTTATCTTCTCAGTTCTCACTTTGCTTTGCAACTGAATATAATGTTGTGTGTCTTGGATATGTTAATATTTGTAGATTAAAAAATACACATGACAAATTTTGGTTGGCTCCCCTACTAATATGTGTAATATCTATATGCTTGCGTACATTGATACGGATACTGTAAAAAGCCTTGCATTCTCTTTTCATTAATTAATTAAAGTCCCTTATTATTTAAGTTATAATGTGTTTGATTATTTATTAAGCTTGAATTTTATTTAGGTTTTCGAGTTTGATTATTATTTTTTGGTGTGTTTAATTATAATCGTATTTTATAATATAATTTTAATTATGTTCGATTATATCATAAGTTTGAATTTTATTTAGATGATTGAGTTTAATTATTATTATTATGTGTATGTTTGATTATAATTAGATTTTGTAATATAATTTTGATCATATTTGATTATAATTTGATTATATAATGAGTTTAACTTTTTATTAAAATTTTTGAGTTTGATTATTATTTTGAATATATTTGATTATTAACAAATTTTGTAATACGATTTTGACTCTATTTAATTATAGTCCAATTATATAATGAATTTAAACTTTGTTTTGAATTTTTAGTTTGATTATATTACTTTAAACACGTTTGATTATAACCAAATTTTATTATATAATTTAAAACATTGATTATATTCTAACCGTAACTCATTTTATATCATTATTTATATGGAAAAAATACTAATAATATTAAAACTTATTAAAAATTAAAATTAATGCATGATTTGCATGAAGAATAAAATAAGAATAATAACTCTATTTCCACACAAAGAAGATTAAAGTTCAATGAAAATGGTTCAACTCATAAATTTTCATTATCTAGTTTGGTTCATTGTCAAAATTATTGTAACAACAATAAATAAATAAAATGAAATAAAAGGGAGGGAGTGAATAGAATATGTCATAAGTGACCAAAATTCAAGATAAAGAAATTAAAATGCAGACTTTTAAATTTGTTATGTAATAAAATGATACAGAGAAATGCACATAATAAGAGAGAATGTGAGGGAGATGGAAGAAAAAATAGAGAAAGAGAATTCAGTCAGTGGTGAGAAAAATGGATATAAATAAGGAAAGAGATCAAATTAAAGGAATGAAATATGGGATTAAAAGATGGAGGCACGGATGAGTAGGCACAAGGTGGGTTTGAGCGCGTAAAGAATTTGATATAGAATTAATTTAGATTGTTATATATACCGTATAAAAATACGGTGGCTGAAATTGGTGACTGAAATTAGTATACAAATAGCATTTTTGTTTTTAATTACATCTAAATTATCTCAAATTATTATCTTGCATTCTTATTTACAGCATAATTTTTTAATCGGACGAAATTTTAATACGAACTATGTTACGGAGCCCACATTATATAGTGCATAGGGAGCCAACAAATCCATAATATAAAAGTCGACAAGAGGTTCTTACCTTCAATAAAATGTGAGAAAATCTTGAAGAGAAAGGGGAGGGAAAGGCTCGGCCAAGAGCAAAAGAAAACCCTAGTTATGAAGAAAAACTAAAACATATTAGTTCTTTATAAAGAAAGGGTGTATGAGTTAGGGTTTACACTTACCTTTTGAGTTTAAGAGAAATGAGTAGAAGGTGATGAAGAGAAGCTCGAAGATGTAAATATGGTGGTGGAGGAGTGATGGTTTTGGTGGTGATGATGTTGGTCTTCTTCAAAAATGTTGAAAAACATTCATCATGTTCTTGAGTTGTTCATAAAAAATATGGTGTTTGATCTTTAAGAGTGAAGAAAGATGATAAAAAGATGTTTAGAAGGGTTAAATTTCTGGAAATGACTGGGTAAAAGAGAGAGAGAGCTCGGCAATGGGGAGAGAGATTAGAAAATTCTCTTTTTGTTAAGTGGTGATTTTTGTTTGTATGAAGGTAAATGAGTAAGTTAAATTAGGTAAAGGGTTAAATTTCAAAATGAATGAGGTAGGGGGAGGGAGTAACTTCGGCCCTTGAGGAAAAGAAGAGAAGCTCATTGGCTTTGCATTGCTTGAGGCTCTGCAACCAATGAGAGTAAAAAGGTGGTAAGAAAAAGTAATATTATTTTAATCATGGTAACATTTTATGAAGTAACCCTCAAGTAAACCTAATTACCTTAGGTAAATATTTCATTTTTGGTTATTTTTGGGCTGAAGTGTTCGAATATAGTGGCTCTATGCTCATGGACGAAATTTGGAAATTCTACGTTTCCGAAATTACGCGTGTTTTAGCAAAATCGATAAAACCATGCCCTAAGGCAAAAAGCGTAGCTCTAGCATAACATTTTCGTTTCCTAAACATCATTAACAATATTCAATCCATCAATTATCATTGAGCAACATATCGTTCAAGCGATCATACGCTAAATCGTTTGATTAGAATCGTTTTGGCCAAAACCGTGGCCTATGAAAAGCGTAGCCAAAAAGCGGGTTATTACATTCTACCCTCCTTAAAAAGAATTTTGTCCTCAAAATTCACTACTCAAAGAGCTCAGGATAATCGTCACGCATAGCGGATTTCAATTTCCATGTATAGTCTTCCACTCCATCTCGGTTCCAAGCAACTTTAACTAGCGGGACATCGGTTCCTCTCAGCACCTTCGTGCTTCGACCCACGATCCTTGCGGGCGATACGGGCATAGTAAGATTGTCTCGGACCTAAACCATCTCAACGGTTAGGACATGACTCGAATCTGGAATATACTTTTTAAGCTGAGACACATGGAAGACATCGTGAATACTAGACAAGACAGGGGGAAGGGCTAGCTGGAAAGCAAGCGTACCGATTCTTTTCATAATCTCAAAGGGTCCTACGTACCTAGGACTCAGCTTCTTGGGCTTGATACTACGCCCTACGCTAGTGGTCGGGGTTACCTCTTAAGGAAAACATGGTCTTCCACCTCGAATTCCAAAGGTTTTTTTCTTTTGTCAGCGTATCTCTTCTGCCTGCTTTGAGCAGTTAGGATCCTAGCTTGTATCTTCTTTATTTGTTCCGTGGTATCTTGGACGACATCCGGTTCAACTGCTTTTCGATCCTTCTCCCTCGTACCAGCACAGCGGCGACTGGCATTTGTCCCGTATAACGCTTCATACGGCGCTATCCCGATGCTCGAGTCGTAGCTGTTGCTGTATGCAAACTCCACAAGGGGTAGGTCCTTATCCCAGGAGTTCTTGCGGTCCAAAACACAAGCTCTCAACATGTTCTCTAGCGTTTGAATTGTCTGCTCCAATCGTCCATCGATCTGTGGGTGATATGCCGTACTTAAACGCAGCTCGGTGTCGAAAGATTCGTTAAGTGCCTCCCAAAACTGAGATGTAAAGCGATGATCTTGATCCGACACGATGCTATTCGGTACTCCATGAAGTCTAATTATCTCCTCTATATACAACCGTGCCATCCTTTCCATGGAGTAATCCATCCTGATCGGGAGAAAGTGAGCAGACTTAGTCAACCTATCCACTATGACCCAGATAGCCTCATGCCCCTTCACCGTCCTCGGGAGTCCACATACCATGTCCATGGTGATGTCTTCCCACTTCCATTTGGGTATCTCCAGAGGCTGGAGTTCTCCCGACGGCTTTTGGTGTTCGATCTTCAATTTCTGACAAACTAAGCACCTTGAGACGTAGGTCTCCAGATCTCTCTTCATTCTCGGCCACCAGAACATCGCCTTCAAATCCTGGTACATCTTCTTACTTCCCGGGTGAACTAAGAATGTTCCCCGGTGGCCTTCGTCCAAAATCAGCCGGCGTAAGTCTTCGAAGTCAGGGACACAAATCCTCCCTTGGTATCTCCAGAGCTCTTCTCTATCCAAACGAAACACTTCTCGTTTCGTGTTATCCATTCCCTTCTTCAATCCTTCCATCGTGTTCTCTCCCTGCTGAGCTTGACGAATCCTAGCTTTAAAGTCAGAAGTGATTTGCAGTTGAACTAGGCAAACCCCATCATTATATTCTTTCAGTTCCAACCTTATTGCATTCAGACTGACTATTAACTCCTCCTCCTCCTTTATTCTCATCCGAGCAAGGCTAGCGTGCTTGCGACTTAGGGTACCAGCCACTACGTTGGCTTTCCCGGGATGGTAGCTGAGCTGGAACTCATAGTCTTCAGGAGTTCTAGCCACCTCCTTTGCCTCATATTCAGCTCCTCATAGAGTCATAGTAAACAAAATTACATCACGAATATATTATTCATTTATATAAAATAAATTATATTAGATTTATACCAAAAATTTAATTATCAAATTAGTCATCAATATAAAATACATATTAAAATATAAAATTTATTTTAAAAATAATTTAAATAATACATATGTCTATTCACAAATATACCATACATGTATTTATAAAATTACTTTATTTCAATAAAAGGCCAAAAAGTCAAAATATAATTTTTAGGAGAGGCTAAAGTATAATTTTTAGGGGGCCAAACCAAAATATGAAGACTTTATTATTAATTTTTATAAGGTTTGGAGGGCCATTGCCCCCTTTGCTAATGGATAGCTCCGCCCCAGCTGTTGTTGGTGGTTGAATGATAAGTTATTAACGCCCTGAAGGCTCCCTAATGTTGGTTCCGTAGCACCGTTGATATTAAAAATATACACGTGTGTAATTTTGTTTACTACCTTGACAGAAATATAATTGGTTTGCATGCCACTTAGCAATGACCACATCTTAGAATTCAATCATATGAACTGCAACTGAGATAGGTAAATGTAGTCCAAGAGAAATTACTCAACAAATAATAATAATTACATGAAAATATTAGTTCATCTGTCTCAGTTTATATTTTATACAATGTTTTTAGGTAGCCTGGTTGTCACTTCTTCACCACCAAACACTACCCTCTTTGTAATTATATATCCCATAACCAAACATTGCTGATCAGTGATCATATAACTAACTTCAGAGTTTCAAAAAGCTCATATCTTCCAATGAAAACTCATCAATTTCAAAACATGAACAAATGCTCCACCCCAACTCAAAAGTCAACTTATGACAGAATTTCACACACAACATCATATGTTCTCTATTTGTCATGCTGCTGCAGATCAATTTCCCAGGCCGACGCCAACTGCAATAGAAGTTGAACTGGTGGCATACCTTCCCATTCATCAGCTGTCTCAGCTGATGAAGCTTCATGCAAATTCAGCAAGAGCTCTTTCTTAACTTCCATTGGAATCCCAAAGGTGTCAGGACCATTGTCCAACACTATCTCCACCAACTAAATTATGACCATGAATTCAGTTATTTTAAGCCTCAATGAATGAAATAAAGCAGACAGAATTAAAGCAGAGGCAGAACTGTTTTCAGCCAAAATATGTCATTTTAACTGTCACATAAAATCCCCAAGAAATTTGATCTTGTGGTGCTTAGTAAATTTCTAAATGATTATAAGTAAGTTATTGAAACCCTCTAAAATGGTATTTTATTTTTTAATATTATATGAATACCCTCCTAGCCTCCCTTATTGTTAAAATAAATTTTCCAAAAAAGATAGATTTCACAGTTTAGGCTTTGAGAAGGGGAAAATGTGTTTGTTTTTTTTTTTTTTTTGTGTCTTAGGGGAGGCTCGAACTCGAGACCTCTTACAACGTGGGATGGGGGAATGCCATCTGAGCTACTGCTCATCGGCAGAAAATGTGTTTGTTTAGTTATTTTAAATGAGGAAACTAAAATTCTAGTGACTATGAAATTTGCATATTCTGGCTCAAAGAAAGGTAATCTAAACAGAAGACATACCTGTTGAATCCAAGAGAAACAGATATCATGCAGGTTGTGGTCCAGCAAGAATTGTCCAATGGCAGGCATAACCTCACATGCAATCTCATTTGAAAGTTGGTCAATTACAGGACCCGTTCTATCCATTAGTTTTACAAGCAAAATATCATCCGCAGTGGACAACACTTCTGCGAAGGCTGAATCTATATCACCCACTTGAAGGGCATGCATTGCATTGCTCCAAGAAGTCCAGATGGCATCCCTATCTTGTCCAACATTGTCATCAGCCATAGCTTCTGCAGTCATTTCGGGGATTGCAACTCTTGTTGCTCGAGCTATTCCGTTGTCCTCCCCAGCAACCCGAATCGCTTCCAAGGTAGCTTCATCCTTGGAAGCTTGCCATACACTTCTTGCAGAAGGCCCCTCTCCAAGCCGAATGGGCAGCGCTGCTTTATCCCAAGCTCTCCTGCTACCCCCTTGATCACCTTCATGAACTGATTTTGGTGATCTCCCATCAACAGAACTACCACCAAAAGCCCTCCGTGTCGAAATCTGGCCATTTCTGGGAGCACCATACCCAGGAAAATCCCATCCTTCAGACGTCTCAGATCTCCAAGATGGCCCTCTTCCCCTCATACCCAATGAATTTCCATCTGCTTGAGAAAATCTTTCGCCAAATGGAGTTCGTCCATCACCACCTCTTCCATACTTGGCACTGGAATAGTCATTAAAACCATTATACTTGCTAGAAGGCCTACTGGATCCCTCAAACCCTGTAAAGTTACTACCTCTACGACCAGATGATATTGATAAATCACGTGACATGTCTTCAACAATTCTCTCTAGACCTCGAACTCTGTTCTCTAGTGTCACCATGCTATCATGAGATCCACCCATGAAATCCTGCAAAATTTTAAAACATGTATTACTTTAAAAATAACATATGTCAGAACTATATATATATATATTTTTAAGCCATGTAAACCATACCTGCAGCATGTTCATCAAATGAACCTGTTGTCTTTCTAGCTGCAATAGCTGCCTCTGGATGGCCGACCAGTTGCCCCTGTTATTGGAGAAGGATACTTCTGATTGACTGTCGGTTTTAGAAAAACCAGCAAGATTCGAAGAACCCTCCCTTTGATCAATTTCAGTTCTATCATCAGTATCAAATGCTTTTGCCCTCAGTTCTCTTGCATTCATCCTCTTATCAGGCATGTGATTGGGGACGTTTCTTTCTTTTGAATCTTTAGCATTAGCCCCAGATTCCTCCTCATTGTTTGAGATTGAAGAATTGAGACCTCTCCGAGGAAGAACTACTTCTACTGGCAAATCATCCGAACCTCTCCTTTCAAGTTTCTCGAAAAATTCTGGGTTTAATTCTTTATCACTTAAGGCTGGAGCTTTCTTTTTCAATATTACAACTGCTTTCTCTGAGATGCCAGCTGCTTTTGCTTTGCCAGGGGAATCCACATTTGAAGTACCTGTAGGTGACTCCTTTGCTGATGAATCAATCTTCCTGTCCCCAAGATTTAATTTTGCACTTGTTTCTGGTAAACGAGCTGCATTAGCTTTGTCACCATCTAAAGCACAAAAACAATTGTCTGTAAGGTGAACAAAGAGTAAGTGATTAAAAAATAGATTGTGGCAGACAATCCGCATATACCTACCACCAGATTCAGGCTTTGAATCATCAGGGGATCCATCTCCTTTCCCGGAAATATTTTTCCACAATTGCAATGCCTCTGTCATGCTGTCTCTCACAGGTTTTATCTGAATATCAGGAAAACATTATTTACATACACAATATATTATGAAAAAGAAATGAATCAGCCATCTACCATGCATGGACAAAGAACCCTCAGCTGCTAACATACAAACAGCATACATGATACTATCATAACTGACACGTGCCAGCCCAGTTACATGACATTTTTCTGGGCAAAAACATATTAATTTCGCAATCTTTAAAAGAACAGAAAAATGTAGCAATGATAGCATAAATCTTCTGTTCTGACCTTCAGAGAGAGGAGAGAGAGGAAATGGGATACCAAGAAGCAAGTTCAACAAGTTATGAGAAGAAATTTCACTCAAACAATACCTTGTCAAACCTGCAATCCTCTAGTACAGCTACCGTAGATGCTGCTCCATCAGCAACCAAACTCGTAGAGTGCAGAGCCAATGAACTTAAAGCATCAGCCGCTGCTTTACGTGTTGCCCAATCAGTGCTGGTAAGGCAGTCATGAATGCTAGGAAGCAAATGTTCCAAGCTTTGTGGTGTAATTGCTCCAACCTGCAAGCAAAACTCAATTACTGCTCAGGTTTCGTACTAGATCTCTTCTCGTCTATAGGTAATTTTACTAGCATAAGAGTATAGTTTGCTTATTTAATTTCATTTAATGAAAACAAGAATGAATTAAAACAGGACTGACAAGTTGGACAAATGCAACACGAAACTGACAAGAAGAATATGAATATCACTGATTTCTACTTCAATTCAGCTAAGAAATAATAGAAACCCAAACTGATAAACAACTATGCGGTTCATAAAACCCCATTCCAAACATAAGTCTCAAACTGAAATTTCCAAATGTCATTATGTCTAACTAGACTACAGCCAATCAGATTAATCAACTTATCAAATAGGCACTATACTTTCGCCTATCCGCCCAAACATACCCTTTGAACTGTAGCTGAATTTCAGCCCTAAAACTTTCCCACTAAGCAATTTTCCCACTAAGTTTGGATTCAAGAATCAAATGATACCTAAATGATGATTTCATAAAAGCAACTAAATCCAAGTCCTTTATACCAATTTTCAAAGTCAGGGTTTATTGATAACAAAAACACTCTCCAAACTCCACAATTTAGATCAATCTACACATTCACCTACATCATTTCATTTCATCTCATTCCAAGTTCATCTAACAACAATGCCTCAAAAACACAAAAGAGGCAATGTAGCAAACCTGTGACAAGCTGGAAACAACAGGCAAGATTGCAGCCTTCGCCAAGAAATTAGGGCTTCCCAGCAGCTTACAGATCCTCGGACAAAGCTTCTGAAACGCCGGCACAAGCACACCACCACCACCACCATTACCGCCGCCGCATTCCACCATCTTTGCCAAACAAGCCGCGGCACCAGCCTGAACTCCCTTGTTCTGCTCTCCCATCGCCTCAAACAACGGCCTCACAAACAACGCCACAACCGAACCAACTCCAGCACCATTATCACCACCACCATTACCGTTACCATTGCTTCCTCCTCTCAAATACTGAGCCGCAAGTGCTCCAACTGCCTCGCGACACGCCTCACGGATGCCGGAATCAGCGTCCTTGAGGCGACGGACCACGGCGGCGAGGATCTTGGTTAAGTGAGGGACGGCGGCGTCGGGGTGGGAAGCGCAAACAAAAGTAAGTAACCGGAGAGAGTCTTTCTTGACGGCGGGTTTAGGGTCAGCTGAAGCGGCGTCGTATAGGGAGTTGAGAA
>JASCZI010060502.1:115554-127812 GCA_036250425.1 Stylosanthes scabra
TAAAGTTTATTTTTTTTTACTATTTCTCTCCAATTCACCTTGATTATTCATATGATTGTTAAACATTCAATTGCCTTGTCTATATACCCTTTATATTGGGACATATGGTAAGGACAGTGAACTTGCTTCAGTTAGATGGAGATATCCAAAGTTGTCACTTATTAGCTTTTTCCTTTGGAATTTTAGATATATATTTGACACCTGTCAACATATTTTACTTATAGGGGCTTGACATCATAGGTGTTCAAACAGTTATCAACTATGCATGTCCCCGCGATCTTACCAGGTAGAGTTTTTGATTCATGTTGGTGTCAACTCTGCTTTTGATGAATAACATTTTGACGTGTTTCATGTGTTACAAATTTTGTTTTGCATTCTTCAGTTTGTTACACTTTCCTTAATTGTTACTTGTTACAATGTCTCATGTTGGTCTTAACATCATTTTAATCTCTCTCTGGGTCTCCTGTTAAATTTAATGTATGCATTTGTTCTGAAGCTATGTTCATCGAGTGGGTCGTACAGCCAGAGCTGGCAGAGAAGGATGCGCCGTCACATTTGTGACTGATAATGACCGGTCACTTCTAAAAGCAATTGTGAGCTTCTTTCATATGATTGTTAAATTTTTACTCCCACATTTCAGCTTATTTTTCATAGCGACTGTTGGCTATATTACTTCAAATAATTTCTTCCTATCTTTGTTTTAAGATAATATAGTTATGTAAGCTGATGTGTGATCTTATTATCTTAATACTAGTTATTTAGATATTCCTAGTTGAATACCTATACCTCATTGATTCTTTGCTTAGACACAGTTGAAGTAAAAACTAAAAGAGGGGGGAAAAAGTCTGGTTTTTATCATCCTTCTATATAATCTTTCTGTTAAATCTGGTTTTCAATTGATTAGGCAAAGAGGGCTGGTTCAAAGCTGAAGAGTCGAATTGTAGCCGAGCAATCCATACTTAAATGGTCTCATATAATTGATCAATTGGAGGATCAAGTTGCAGAAGTACTTGAAGAAGAGAGGTTTATAATATTTTTTAATTGTTAATGGTTCTCTTATTGTAGCCACTGTACTGTATTTTTACATCTCGAATTCTCAATTTTCCTTTTTTTTTTCTCGGTACAGGGAAGAAAGAGCCCTAAGAAAAGCTGAAATGGAGGCCACAAAGGTATAGATCAGCTATTCTTTGTTTTATTTGCTTGGAGTTGTGGAATGCCTTTGATTACAACTGTGTGTGTTCACTTCACCGTTATTGTTTAAGAAATTGCACTTCCATTCTTAAGATTCGTCATTCAAATATAGTAATAATGGCTTTGAACCTTCTATTGGCTCTGCATTTTCTTATTCCTAAGATTGACCATTCAAATATAATCACGTTATTATGAAATGGGCAGGCTGAAAACATGATTGCTCATAAGGAAGAGATCTTTTCCCGCCCAAAAAGAACCTGGTTTGTAACAGAGACGGAAAAGAAGGTTGCTGCAAAAGCAGCAAAGGTAAAATATCTTGTTTCATCATGGTGATATTCATCAAATGACAAGCAATTAGTTCTCCATTTTTTGTAAGGGTATTATAATGCATTTTAATGGGATCGACTCTTTGCCTTCTATGGAATTTTTTCTTAACAGGCATCCATTAATAACGAGAAGAGCTCTAGAAAGGTAATAAGTGCTCAGGAAGCTGAAGACCTCAAAATGAAGGAAAAGAGGAAGCGGGAGCGAGAGGTAACGAGGGTGCCCTTATTTTGCATGCAGCTCCTTTTATTATTGTACCTTATTACCTATTAGGATATATATATTCGAACTTGTTTCTATGCATTATTCAGTAATTACATGATGGATATTTCAACATTGTAGAAAAATTTGCCAAGGAAGAAACGTAGAAAATTGGAAGCGGCTAGAGAGATGTTGGAAGATGAAGGAGATGATGACGAACCAGAAGTATGCACTTCCTGTTTTGCATTTAAGGTTGTGATTTAATATCTATTCCTTAACCTCTGTTGAACTTTAATACATGAACTGCAGGCTAAGGGGGCAAATAAGAAAGAAAAGGGTGGACTTTCACTTGTTGATGTTGCTTATCGACGAGCAAAAGCAGTAAAGGCTGTGAAGAAGGCAATGGATTCAGGCAAGATCGTGAAGAAGAACAAAAAGAGTACTGATCGTCCTTCACATAAGTCGGTGTCTTCAAGGACAGAGGAGATGCGGGAGCTATTCCAGGCTGACATGAAGGACAAAAAGCCGAAAAGAAGAGGTGCCGGAGCAGGAAAGAAATCCAAGAGTTCGTTCAAAAGCAAGTCAAGGTATTTACTCAAATCATTCTCATTTCTAACATGTCAATAGTTTCATCTTGGTTGAGTCATAAAGTAATTACTTCTTTCTAAAGTTGGTAGTATTTTCTGCATCCTGGTTAATAGTAAGTAATATCTCATTCAAATTCTCTTTCAGGTACAAGCGCAGGTAGTTTGAGGCTAATGATCCTTATTATAAATGTGTTCATGGAATGAAACTGCACCTGCAATGCAAAGACCTTATTGTTAATCTGACATGGATGCAAAGGCATAAGACTTGTACCATATCCAATCCACCAATGGAGGTGATTAAATGAGCAGCTCCTACAGCATGTGAGTTTTAACTGTTTCCTGTTGGTGCTTTTGCTTACCATGGTGATTGGTGGATAATCAATGTGAGATGTTACACTCACATCTCCCATACCCTTTTTGAGTTTCAATTGTTGTATCATGTGAGCTTTGATTCATGGCCCAATTTGAGTTGTGGTTTATAGCTAAGTATATTTATAGTTGCTCAATTTTGTAATCCAAGAATTTTATTCTAAATTTATGAATGGTAAGATGGGAATCAAGTGGATTTTATTCGAACAATTAGTCTGATAAAAACCACTATATCTTCATGAGATTATTATGCCTTTCATACCAAATCCTTATAAATACACTCAAAATAATAATAACAGGAAGAAAAAAAAAAGAAAAAAAAAGAGAAAACAGAAATGGAGGGAATTGAGGACAATATTGGAGGGGTGCATATCAATTGTTTCTAATGCAAGTAACTCTTCCTTCTTTGTCTTTCTTTTACCCCCTTCCTTTTTCGTTTAATTAATAAAATGATGTTTGAATTTTGTGTTGTGCTTTGCTAGTTCATCTTTTCTAAACAAATAAATTGTTGAAATCATAAGATATTAGAGATCACATGATATATATTTAATGATATCTCACATTCTTAGTAGAACATTGCATGTAGAACATCACATGATATTATCATAAGCAACACTAGTTTCGATTTAGTTTAGT
This sequence comes from Stylosanthes scabra, assembly GCA_036250425.1. Classification (NCBI taxonomy): domain Eukaryota; kingdom Viridiplantae; phylum Streptophyta; class Magnoliopsida; order Fabales; family Fabaceae; genus Stylosanthes; species Stylosanthes scabra. Next base: position 118,863 of record JASCZI010060502.1, read on the forward strand.
AGATCACATGTAACTATAGGGTACTTAAAATATGTAATATGTAATCTACATTAAAGAAACGTGTCATATTTGTTGGGATGAGAAATACATGTTTACAAATGAAACAATTATAAAGTAATAATATTAAATCTCATGGTTGGAAGAAAAAAATAAAAATAAAAAAAAAACAAGAAAAAAATTTAGTTTGATATAATATCTAAAGCTAAATAAAAAGGTAGTTCGATAGAAATTCTCATGTTATTATTGTTTTTTAAGCTTTTCATCAAGTCAATTTGTTGGAGAGAAACTCGTTATTGCAAGCGATTTGGTCAAAAATGGTATTACGACTTAGAATTAATCCATGTGTTTCATTATTTCTATGCTAATATTATATTTTTTCGTGTTGTTAAATGGTATGTACATGTGTGTACAATGATACATTTAGTATTACGAATAAATCTATGTGTACCGTTGTACATACCATTTAGCAACACAGAAAAATGTAAACATTAGCACATAAATTTATATTTTTATGTGCTAATGTTTACATTTTTAGTGTTACTAAATGGCGTGTACAATGGTACATCTAGTATTATCGTTACCGTAAAACTTAAAACTCATTTTATGGGATAATGTTCAAATTGGTCCCTGAAAGATATTGCGTTATTCAAATGGGTCCCTGGAAGATTTTATTAGTCATATTAGGCCCGAAAGATAACATCTTCACTCAAATCAGTCCTTCTACCAATCAGATGATGACACGTCATCTTTAAATGACACGTGTCACGAAATGATTGGATGACATGTCATCTATCAACCAATCATTTTGTTACACATGTCATTTAATTTGTCAAATAACCAATTTAACTAAGAATTACATTTTTTAGGACTAATATGACTAACAAAATCTTTCGAGAACCAATTTGAATAATATGAGTTTTGGGAACCAATTTGAACATTAACTCCTCATTTTATGGATGGTTTATACAAAGAGTTATGCTATTGGCACACTAAAATAAGCTATATATATTTATGTATTTTCATAGATAAATACGTAATGTTTGCAAATAAAATTTTTGTTATGAAAATTGGAAAATACGACTAACGCATTCCATTTGTACTTTTAGAGTTAATTTTTTTAATATTTATTTAAATAAAAAAGCCGTCCAAAGCAAGTATTATCTTTCAAATTTCAATTAATTTTTGTTCTCTGAAAATAAATAAGCAAGCTCAAATTAAAATGATTAAAAAAGAATTAAAAGTATGTGGAAATTTGATTTGAGAATTAAATAACCTCGCCGTACCCCCACCTATAATGAACCCGACAGAGTTCAAAATGAAAATAATGACAAAACTTTTGTCCAAAGTTGGAGGATTAGATATGATCTTGTCTGTTTAGTTGAACATTAAATTTGAAATATATTAATAAATAAATAATATTTTTTGTTTGGAGCCTATGTGGTCCAAAAAAAAATGTTGCCTATAACAAAGGCAAGTTTCAGTCACATTCTTTGCATTTAATGCCAACTTCCCTAAGCACAGTTTTTCTGCAAAAAAAAATTATAAATTTATAATAATGTGAGAAAAATATTAACTGGGTTTGTTTCAAATCTGCAACTTTGAAAAACTATGGAGCTGTGAATTCCTGAACTGCAATGCTTGTAGGTAACATAAACATAACCTACCTTTCTTTTCACTTTTCTTTGAATCTTATAAACTGTATTACATTCTGCATCTAACAATGTTTGATATTTCTGCTGTCTAATAATCATTTGAAGCTATTTGATTCAGTTGTAAGTTAGTGGTTTTTGCAATGCTTGTAGGTAACATTATTTTCTTTCTTTTTGGGTGGTTGTTAAGTTTTTCTGCTTTCTGGGTAAGTTGCATTTCTTCTTCATTCTTTTTATTTTTTTTTTTTAAATTTAAAAACTGTTATTTTCCTCTTTTTCTTTAGAGTTGCATAAGGATAATAAGTTGTTGGTGTTATTCTCAGCCTCATATTATGTATGGTTGTAGTTAGAACTTCCTGCATTCTGAAATAAATCTTGCCTTTTTTTTTTCTGCTTTGTGCTTTGTTCATTAAAAGTTTTGGTGTTTCTGAAAAATTAGGGCGCGTTTGGTTTGCATTTTCATTTTCTATTTTCATTTTCAGTGTTTTCTACTGAATATTGTGAAAGAAAAAGAGAAAAGAGTAAAAACAATAAAATACTGTTTTCTCTTTTTCCTTCACAAAATCCAGAAAACAGAAAACACTGAAAATAGAACAGAAAATGAAAACGCATACCAAATTCAGGTTTGTATATTTCTTTGTGTATTAGTTAAGTGAACATTACTATTTGAATCAGTTAATTATTTTCTGATTTCAATATACTGTTCATCCATTGTTGATTTAATGCTGCAACAATATTGCAAATTTTTTTAGCCCTTTCTCCCCCTAAACCCCAGCAACATGATAGATTTATCAACATCAACTAATTTGGCTCGAGTCGAGCCGGTCTGTTATGGGGTAAAACCTTGCCCTATTTTCGGGTTTTGAGCCGAATTCAACACTTAGTTTAAGGAAAGAAGTATAGATCACATGAAAAAACCAATCATTGGTTCTAGTTATAGCACTTTATTTTCAATCTTACATTGTAAAATTGATTGATATAACTAGTTGCTGATTTAGTAAGAAATTTGATCATAGCAGGATACTGAAGTTGGAATATCTATTTCGAAAGCATCGAAAAATTTTGGATCTTTGATTGAAGCTAATAGGAAGAAGAAGATATGGCACAGTCAATGGAAAGTATCAAGAATGGTAAAGAACCAATCAAACTAGGAACTACAGGCACAATAAGTTCACTGATGATGAAAGAATTAGATCAAATCTCTGCCACGCCGAAGCAGCAGGTACCTTCTTCGCTAAGTAAACCTCAGCAACTCTCTGCTTCGGTTGCGGCCGGGAATCCTGGGAAACAACTACAATCAAGGAAGTCATTAGATGAAGCCAGCAGCAGTGGAAGCTCTGGGATCGCCACGAAAACAAGACTTAATGGTAGGCATACACACCGAATACCAATGCTGGGTTCGGATGGTTTTCCGGTGGAGAGAAGTCCGATTAAGCATAGAAATGATAAGAAGAAATCCCACATTGTTGAAGTGGTGGACATTAAATGTGGCCATCCTAATAAAGCTTGGGGTAACCCTATATCGAGTTCGCTCAAGAAGCTTGGATTCTCAAAGCTTTCAGACAGCATTGTCTAGAAGTTAAGATGCGATTCGAGCCGGCTAAAGTACTTGATTTCTTGCTTTCAAAGAGACCCAATTATGGCTATGGTGCCTATACTTTTTCAAGGAGGAAATTCAGCAATTTGTCTTGTGTCAAGGAGAATGAAGAGTCTTCTGATTGAGAATGCAGATTGTTAGGCATTTTCTTAGGTTTGATAAGGTTTCATATGAACTTTCAATTTATGTTCATAAGCTGGACTATCCTTTTAACCAGATTTAAGTTTCTTTGGCATATTCTGAGTGTAATTTGGACCATATAGTAGAGATTCATGTGAAAGAATACAAGGGGAATAGAAGACAAATTGCTTGCTAGAACAACTTCTAGTTTGAGAATTTTTTTCTGTTATGAAAGAACTGTGAATTATATTTTTGTATAATTTTGCTAAATTATTATGTCACTAAAGCTAAGAAAGTACATGTGTCCATGTGTCTAAAACATAAAAGACACCCTTACAATGCAATTGGACATGGCTACTTAGTTATGTGTGGTGGTGATCTTACCATACAAAAATGTGATAAGTAGTCCAAAAGTGTTGTTCGGAAGAAAGTACAAAGACAGAAATAGATGATAAATAAGGACAACAACTTGTTTACTTACAAAATTACAAAGACAAATGATGCATTCAGAAAGATACATATGTAAAATAGAGCAAAGTTTCCATCCTACTAATTTGGTGATATAAGAAAGAACACACACAGCCAATTAGTGAAGTGGTTAGTTTATTTGTTTTTTTCTTTTTTGGGTGAAAATTAGTTTAAGTGTAGAGTTTTGAATTTTTTTCTTGTGTATGTAGTAATTAAATATTTAAATGTTCAGCAGCAAACTTAGAGATCCAACCCAAAGTAGAATAGTACAAATCTCTCCGACTTTGAGTTAATTACCAAAATTATCTTTCGAACTTTAATTTGCAGAAAAAAATCTCATGAAATTTAAAAGAGACAAATGTGTTTCTCAATATTATTTATATCTGTTTTAACATCATTCGATCAACTTTCACTTTTTAAATTATGACAGATTTGTCACATTTTAATAATATTGATGGACATATTTGTCCTTTTTAAAATTTATGGATATTTTTGTCAATAAATTGAAAATTTGAGGTCAATTTTTTGTATTAACTTTTCTTTTTTTCTTTTTCATTTTTTTCCTACGATATCCTCTATTCGAAAGACAAATAGTAATCAACTGTGAATCTAAGCTCCGTTTGAGTGTCTGCATACAAAACAAGATTTGAATCCCCTATACTTATTTAAACAGATTTGTGACTTGAAAATTAAATTAAGCTATCTTTTTATCATTTTTCTTTTTTGTTTTTTATCATTTTTTTTTTTACGATGGATTGGAAAACAGCTTTCAATTCTAAGCATTTACAAACTCACCACACCACACACGCAGCCATGTTCGTTTTAAGGCTAAAAAAATACATAAATTTTTTGGCCCAAACTTCAAATAATAGATTTTAAGGCTGCAAAAATTCTAAACCAACAATGTGAAGGGCCCAAAATGTTCTTTTCACAGATACCAATTCCAAAAAAAAAATCACTTAGATTCTCTCTGTTTCTGACATGTGGATGGATAATACACTCAGAAAGAAGTGAAAGTAGTTCTTGAGAAAAAAAAACTTAGAACATAGCAATGGCTTCTATCCCATGCAACACCCACCAACCCATCATTACTTCTTGTTCTTCTTCCAAGTCTAAGTCATGTTTGGCTTCCACAAACAAGTTGTCTACTTCTGTGTTTCTTGGAAGCAGAAAAAGTGTTGGATGGTTGAGAGTCACAAACTCTGGGATTATGATTGGACCCTCCAATGGTTCCAAAGCCACATGCTGGTTCAGGTTTGGTAAGAATGGTGTTGATGCTGAAGGTGCTGGCATTTATGGTAGCCAAAGGCGTGATGACTTTGATAGAGATGATGTTGAACAGGTTCCCCTATCTCAATCTCTATTCATTTCTATAAACCTTTATAATCCAATTTTGTTATCTTTTGTTTATTTGTTGTTGAACTTGAACTGTGTTCATAAATAATGCCAAGTTTAATCCAATTTCAATGCTTAAAAATATGTCAGAATGATTTAGTTTTCTTCTTTGATTGTTGTAGATTGCAATAAAAATGGATTGATTGGTATACATTGTGATATTAAAAAGATAAAATCCAATTTCAATGACATTTTATATCATACATATTTGGGATACAATTTATATGATTACTTCTTTTTTTGTGAATTTTGTATCTTAATCACCCCTTGAAGAAACTTACACAATTTTTTTTTCTGCATAATTCTGTCAAATTTCTGTTAACATGACATACCATGATGGAAGATAAGATATGCATGATTTAACCAATTTGGGTTGGTGAGTTGGTCGAGTGGTCAACTCACTCGTCCGCCTAAGCACGAATCCCGCCTTGTGCATGCAGTAACGCAGTGCCTAGGGACAAACCCTTAAATGGAATTTAGATTCACGACAAATTAATCCTTGATTTATCGGGTTGGGGGATAAAAAAAGATATGCATGGTTTTCTCTAAATTTATTTGTGTATTATTTGAATAAAACTGTCATGAAACAATTTTTCCTAAAAGCTTAAGCTATTAGGTAAAGCTGTAAAGGTAGATGAATGGTAAATCCAATAAAAACATTGCAACTTCTTTTGGAATCTTCTCTATTCAATTCTGCATTTGAGTATGCATATATGTTTTACAAGGCCTCCAGGAATCAGAACCATGGCCATCTTCTTGGCTACAATCTCTACACTGGGGAAGATCTTGATGTTTAACTCGATGCCATTTCTTCGCTATTCCATTTTTTCTACTATTTCGAATGGTTTTAATGGCGTTCCGAGTTTAGAATTTCCCCTAGCTTCTGGTCTACTTTCAGCAACACTATTACTGAATATGCTGTTAATATGCTTTTAAACCTTCTTTAATGTTTGTTGACTGTCATATTCTTATTTGGAAAGCCAGTGCTGAAAAGGCTTTATCCTACAATTGGCCAACTTGGCTCAAGCTAGATTCATTTGAGTCTAGTGGATTTCGGATATTCTTAGCTTCGTGTTAGACCCCTCTTCGAGTCGGTCCATGACTCCGCAAGAGAATACCCTTAGGAGGCATGTGGTTCGCGGAAAGTTTTCGAATTCCTGAGAATTTTACGTTGTAAAATCATTCTGTTGTAAACTTTTTAGTATAAAATTCTCAGGAATATAAAAACATTCTTCTAACTACACGTCCCCAAGGGTTGTGTGGTTTGTGGAATGTTTTCGCAATCCTAAGAAGTAAGACATGCCGATCTGAGTTTTCTGCTGTTAAATTCTCAGGAATGTAAAAACATTCTGCAAATCGCGCACCCTCTCAATTCACAAATCGATTATCCAATCCTTTTATTTATAGCTCTAATTCTAAATAGAGCCTAGCTTAAAAAAGAAAACAGTTTTGAAGCAGAAATTGTGTGTGCTTGAAAAATGCTTTTATGATTCAGCAGTAGTAAGAAACTTTATATTCATTATAATAATTCATGATCCATTTTTACAGTATTTCAACTACATGGGGATGCTTGCTGTTGAGGGAACATATGATAAAATGGAGGCTCTTCTAAACCAAAACATCCACCCTGTGGACATCCTGCTGCTCTTAGCTTCCTCGGAAGGCGACAAGCCTAAAATCGAGGAGCTCCTGCGAGCCGGAGCAAAATACGACGTAAAAGACGCCGATGGACGGACGGCGCTAGATAGGGCTAGTGATGAGATTAAAGATTTCATTCTTAATTTTTCAGGGCAAAGAGCATGATGATGAGTAATTTTTTCACACTATGATAACTCTTGAACTCTTCTAGTTTGGTTCTGTTTTAGCCGTTTATCATCACAAGCAATTAAGCATTTAATCCACATTTAGTATATTTAAACTCATGACTAAGCTTAGACTCCTAATTACTCTGGTATCTCGAGGTTTTACGATGTTCGTCGAGTCCTCCTTCGTCTCGATCTCCTTCTATTTGTGCACATGACATTGACCTGCCTTAAATCGTAAACTGCTAAATTGTTATCCGGAAAATTTGGCCACTGATAAAAATAACTGTTACTTGACACACAAGTTGATGATAGTTGTAACTGATGTTATTGGACAGAGTTAGTTAGGTGATATATTATTTGGTGTAGTGATCGTCATACCTGGTATAGTAGACCTGCAGCTTGTATCAATTATTCTTGTGTAATATGTTGGTGTGTTTGGGAGAGAGAGATTGAGACTGAGGGACTGAGATTGAGAGACTCGATTGAATTAAGTTTGTTATTGTGTTTGATTTAAAATTTATTAGGAGACAGAGACGGAGAGATAGAGACTAAATTAAATTGATGGAGGAATGACAAAAGTTAGTATTGTAAACTTTAATGTTGAATGAGAGTACTTTGAGTTAAAAAAAAAAGTTTTAAAGTTTCAGTCTCAGACTCCAGTCCTTTAATCTCTATTATTTGGAGATATTGAAAATATTGAAATTTTGGAGACTGAGATTGAAATTTTAGTTCCATTCTCTGTCAACAAAACACAATACTGGGTCCCTAGTTTCAGTCGCAACTTCCAAAAACATACGCTACCTAATATTATAGGAAAGTTTTCAGATGTACCATTAAAATCAACGGTTACAGATTGCAGGTATACCGAAACACCGATATACCTAAAAACCTTCCTTATATTATATATAGTGGAAGCTGCAGGTCCACTATACCAGCTGTGCAGATGACTACACCAAATAATATATCACCTAACTGCCTAACTAACTCTCTCCAATAACAGAAAATAATCAGTTACAACTATCATCAACTTGTGTCAAGTAACAATCACTCTGAAAGAGAAGAAAACATTTTCTGTGATGAGAGTGATGCCAACGTATGTCATTAAAAATAGAGGAAATGGGGTTAAGTTTTAGAGGTTAACTTTCTAAGCTAGATCTTCTTAAAATAAAAATATACACTAATTAAATAGGGGATTGTTATGGTAAATATCTAAAATGTATATAGATTCCTTTTATTTCATTGCCATTGGATATATAAGATAGGAAAGTTTTCAAGTATATCGATATATCTATAATCTGTAACCGTTGATTTTAATTAAAAAAATATAAAATATAAATAAATCAAAATCAACGATTACATGTATATCAGTATATCGGTATGAAAATCTTCTAGTTCATTATCAAAACTTAGTCATACATATTTAAAAAGTCTTTGTATTTTAGAACTCACCTTATAATACGATAACAACAAAATGAGGCTCACCAATATAAATATCCTATACTGCATTTTTCACACAGCAACATGTCTTATATAGAATTTTGTGAACAAAAATCCACATTAGAAAACCTAACTTTCAAAGATAACTTACCTTTCCTTTCCAATAATCCATTGATGAAACATCAAAGTCAATATGCAAATGACAAAACTATCACTCAATTATATTACACGTACTAAATGGGTTGTGATTAGCATCATACAATTTTCAAATCCGTGTGCTTTTCACTTTCTTTATTCTGTTTTTGTCAACATGTGCATCATATCATTCTTCTAATTAAGCCATCAACTTACACCTTGCACAGAAATTTTTGCTCCCATAATTGGTGTTAGTTGATGAGTTAGGATAATAATCTTTATCTTCATCCTAATCCTAATCAATTATTATATACGACAGAGATCACATAATAATTAATTAATTA
>JASCZI010060503.1:0-28538 GCA_036250425.1 Stylosanthes scabra
TTATATTTAAAAGGCATTTTAAGGTCTACATTATAATATAATTATATTTTTATCTTTATTTTTATTTTATATATAATTTTATTATAAAACGGTTGAACCTTCAGTCGAACCGGTTAAACCTTTAAAATCTCTAACCGGTAACTTGAACGGTTCGATGACCGGTCCGGTTTTCAGAACCTTGTGAAAAAGAACAAATCAAATTAAGGGATCATATAAGTATCTTTACATTTCTATTCTGAAACTATCAGACAAATACATGGAACATAACTTTGATTATAGGCATCACACTTATTATTGGTTATATCAGTTTTTTTGTTTTTTTTTTTCCACTGCTTGTTTGATAAAATTTGACAAAGATATGGTGTTGTGAAATTTTGTGCCTCAAATAAAAGAAGGAAATAAATGAAAAAGGGGTAAAATAGGCTTCAAACAGAAAAAAAAAATACAAAGACATTTTTATTTGGATAGAATACAATAATACATTATTTGAATATATATGTTAGCTAGTTTGATTAAAAATCTAACATGATGCGACAATTAGTCCGCCACAATTTTCAAATCATGCTTTCTCACGTACATAGTATAAATGTGCAGAGAGTGCAGATTGAGTGAGAATCAAGAGCAAATGTTGTGAGTCCCATTACTTTTTATTTAAATAAAATATAACTCAACCATTAAATATACAAGCACTTTTTATCCTATGTACAAAAGAAATCTACATGTGAGTTTGGGCCTTTGAACATATCTTCCCAAATCCTTTGGTTTTTAGTGGTCTATTATTGGCCGGTAAATAATTTAACATATTTAATTAAATTGTGATTCTAAAATTTAAAATAACAATTTTATGTGAAATTAACTGTAAATGAGTTTTTATTTTTAGGATAAAGTATTTTTTGTATCCCTGAAGTTTGCAAAAAGTTTTAATTTTGTTCCTGAAGTTTGATTTGTTTCAATTTTGTCGTTGAAGTTTTCAAAATGCATCAATTTTGTCCCTGCTGTCAAACAATTTTAACGTTGACTAACGGCAGGGACAAAATTGATGCATTTCGAAAACTTCAGGGACAAAATTGAAACAATCAAACTTCAGGGATAAAATTGAAACTTTTTGCAAACTTCAAGGACAAAAAAAATACTAATGATCAAAACATAAATAAATTTTATAGTGGACAAACATGTAATTAACTATGTGAGTTAGTTTTTTTTAATCCACATTGTGGGTTATTTTTTTCGATTTTCACTACTACATCATTCTATTATACATAACTTCCGACTACGTTGGCTTTTTCTCTTTCTATAATCTAATATGTCATGACTTTGTCTTCCAAAATACACTAATATAAAACTCAAGAAGAAGAAGTAACCAAGTTAGAAAGGAGTTTAAGTAAAAAAATCATGCATTCATGAAATATTAATAAGGTAATAACTGCAATTTATTTAAAAAATTGTAAACTTGCAATTTAAACATTTTAAATGCTTAGTTAAGTCCAATATTTCAATTAACATTCAATTCTAATCTCAATTTTTTTCGCTCTTTGTTACCTTTTTTATCTATAACTTTTTATCTAATAAAAACACAAACAAATAACAATATACATATAAAGAAAATTGGGTATGTTTGATATCCAATTCTCACATTCATAATTTATCCTTAATGATATTTGACACAACTATTAAAGTATTTTTTGTGTCCCTGAAGTTTACAAAAAGTTTCAATTTTATCCCTGAAGTTTGATTTGTTTCAATTTTGTCCATGAAGTTTTCGAAATGCATCAATTTTGTCCCTGCCGTCAGTCAATTTTAACACCGACGAAAACTTCAGGGATAAAATTGAAACAAATCAAACTTCAGGGATAAAATTGAAACTTTTTACAAACTTCAAAGACACAAAAGATACTTTATCCTTATCTTTATTACGGATAACAAATTTGGCTTGCGTAACTAAACTGCTTTAAAATACAACTTTGCTAATTAGTTAATGACCAAATTAAATCAGTTTAGTTTTTTAAATATAACTAAAATTATTAGTGAGCTAATTAAGATAAACTAAAAGTTATTTAACTTGAAATAGAATTAATAACATAGAGAATAAAAGAAAAGAAAAATAAACTAGATAAGACCATGCATGGAAGCTGAAAAGAAAATTCTCATATTATTTTAATAATTTTAATTCCTCCTCACTTGCAAAGAATTAACCATTCTAGATTATTATAACAATAGTTGATTATACAATGCATATACTTTCTAAATTCATTATGTCCAAGAGGCAATCAACATTAATTTAAATATAATATTTTGAAATAAAACTTTGTTATGATGAAATTTTATTGTCTTATTTATTTATATCAGCCATTTACAGCTCTTAGTACACATAAGAGGGACACAATTTAAACGAAGAATATTCTAAACCCTAATGGTATAATATTTAAATCCTATATATATAACACATGCTCTATCTTAAATTTTCGTTATGAGAGATAAAGAGAAAATAATCATGGCTAGGAATAAGGATATAAAACATGCATTAGCAATTTTGATGTTTGGAATGATGTTTGGAATGCTTGTTTGTTCTGTTATTGCAAAATTACATGAAAATAATCTATTTGAAGAGTTTTTTCCTCCAATTGAACCTGAACTTGAATCAGCTGAAGACAAAGATAAATTGATCGATTGCATTGAAAACTGCGCAAGAGACTATGTTTTTCATCCAGTAGAATTGATCTATTGCATGGAGGCTTGCCACAGTACTACCAAGGGTAATATGGTGAGTATCTAAGCTAAGTTATTCTTAATATATTATATATATAATTTTCGTTTGATTTTAATTTTAATGATCGGTAATTATAAATCAGTTATAAACAAGGTCTAAAAAACCGGAACGGACATCAAATTAAACTTATCGTATTAGTAGTTTACTTGTTTATTGGTTCAACCGATTTAATTGGAGTTGAATCCAAAATGCCATTTATAATAAAATAATAAAAATAAAATAAAATAGAACTTATGGTTTCATTTCCTTTCTTTTCTAGACAAAAAAAATTCCTTTATTTTCTTTCTTTTGCAAATTTCTAATGTTTTCTTTTTGTATCTTTTATGCTTCACTAATTAACTAATAATTGTCGTTAAAGTCTATTATCATTATGCGCAAGAGTTAAATAACTATCCTTAACTTTTAGTCTAAAAGTTTATAAATGTATAACATTCATGATATTATTTTTTTTTATGTTATATAGAATAACAAAAATCACCAAACAAAAATAAATTATTAGTTTAATAATTAATTTAGTTATATCTTAATTCGTAAACTTTTTTTTTTGAAAAATAACTATATTTACTATTTTATATCTTTTAATTTTTAACAATAATGCTACACATTCAAGCGAATTACCCAACAAAATCAAATCAAGTAATTTTGCCCCACTCTCACCCAGGCGTGTGCATATACGCACAACACTCACCCACAAAAAACTGAAAAACGCGAAAAGGCCTTTCTCTCTGCAACTCAGCTCCTCGTCTTCCTCTTCCCCCTTTTTCTTCTCAGTTATTGCAGCTACCACTGCCACCATCATCGCCGTCGTCGCTGCAAACGTCACCGTCGTCATTGCCGCCGCCATCATTGTCATCGTCGTCGCTGTCGTCTTCTTCTTCCTCCTCTTCTCCATCCTCCTCTTCCTCTTCTCCTTCCTCTTCCTCCTCTTCTTCCTTTTCATCATCCTCCTCCATTATTACATTGTTACTGTTGTTGATGGTGTTGTTGATGATGAAAAATTGAATTGAATATTCTAAGAAAACAGAAACGAATTTTGAATGAAAATAGAAACGGATTTTACATGAAAAACAGAAACAGATTTTATATCAAAAACAGAAACAGAATTTACATGAAAACAGAAACGAAATTTATATGAAAACAGAAACGGATTTGGTGATGAACCCTTGCCTGGGCGTGGTCTTATTTACGCCTAGGCATGACTTTGGGTCACGAAAACAGAAACGAAATTTACATAAAAACAGAAACGGAATTTATATGAAAACATAAACGAATTTGGTGATGAACCCACGCCTGGGTGTGGTCTTGCTTACGCCTAGGCGTGACTTTGGGTCACGAAAACAGAAACGGAATTTACATGAAAACAGAAACGGAATTTATATGAAAACATAAACAGAATTTATATAAAAGTATAAACGATTTTGAATGAAAGTAGAAACGATTTTAAATAAAAATAGAAACGTTTTTGAAATGAAAGTAGAAACGGTTTTGAATGAAAACATAAAAGGATTATTGGAAGTTACCACTGAAATGTACTCAAATGTACTCATCTTATTCTTCTTCTTCATTATCATCATCTTCTTGTTCTCCTCCTCGTCCTCCTCTATTTTGTTCATCTTCTTTCTCTTCCTTCTTCCTTCTTCCTCACTGAATTATTTTTCTTTTTCCTCGTCAATGGCATCATGATCGTCGTTCTTCTCCTCATCGTTGTCGTCATTGCCACTGTGAAAAGTTGCAGAATGAAACGCATGCAGTTGCAGAACGAAAACGTAGGGATTTATGATAAAAGAAGAAGGAGACAAATCAGGGATTTGTGATTTCAAAAAAACGGAAAAATCTAATACCCCTATTAATGAGAGGCGCGTGAGGTGTGGTGATTTGGTTAGACTTGGTTGTTAAAAAAGTTTGGTTGTGTATAATTATTCAATTTTTAATATATGTTTAATTTGAGTTAAATGTATTTTTATTATTAATTGTATTATGTTATAATATTAGATATTAGCATAATTTTTTATATATAAAAATCAACTAACGTTCTAACAAAAAACAACAACAAAAAAAAACTGTAAACAAATACGTTTTTGGACATGGATAAGCAAATATTTCTTGGTCATTAAAAACCAGAACTTATTTTTGGACGATGTCAAGTTTTGGGCTAAGCCCTATAACCCAACCCAACCCAACCCATATCCTACTTAACCTACGCTGAAACCTCTTTTGATCTTCTCCAAAAACAAAAGCCCCTTTTGATAAACTTAATGTAGTTAAGATTCTGCTTTAGGTTGGGCCGGGTTGTGTAAAAAACTGAGTCCAAAAAAAAAAAAAGAAGCTGCTGCTGTCATTATCTTCCAAGTGTTCCTCCTATTGATGTATTTGATAAAGAAAAATATGAGTATAATGAAAAAGCACACAGAAAGATTTTGTGGTGGATAAAAGTATACATGAAAAATTTAAAATGACAAAAATACATCTCAAAGATAATAAACAATAGATAAAAGTACGCATTCTGTCCATTTACTGATAATTAATGATGAACAAAAATATACACGATATGTGTATTTTTGTCTATTGTTTATTATTTTCGAGGTGTACTTTTATCCATTCGAATCTTTCATGTGTACTTTTGTCCATCATAAAATCTTTCATACACGTTTTTGTCTATTTACTCGAAAAATATTTTGACATGTAATTCATAAATTTAATTATAAATCCAATTTTTACATATAGAAAATTTTATATTTTTTATATTTTTAATATTTTAAAAAATAATATTTATAATTAAATTTTTATCTTTTTAAGTATTAAACTTATCGGTTAGCTCTTTTTATCGCAACTCTTTAATAAAATTGATGATATTGATATTGTTGCTGCTGTTGTCTTCTACATATCCCTACGCTTAGTGGCGGATCTTAGTAGGGATAATGGGGTCATGGCCCATCAAAATATCTATAAAAATTTAGTACTAATGCTCTAAAGATATACAATTTACTTTGATGGTTCAATTAAATGAGGAAAAGTGAAGGAACCTGAGTTTGATTCTTACCCTCTTCAATTTTTTCAGCTTTAGTCAATGCTCTTGTTATTTACTTTTTTTAAATAATAATATATCTGATTGAAAGTAAATCTTATTATATATACTATCTAATCAAATCCTACTATATCATAAAAAAAAATTCTTCCTATACAAAAAACTTTATGCATAATAATATAGGAAAAATTTTCCATATTACATTGTTAGTGTTTGTTATTCAATGTTTTAATAGGAATCCTGTAAAATTGTAAGTTTTGTCTTCTTTTAAGAAGTAAAATCTCAACAATATCCTGATTTATTAAAATTAAATCTCCAAAATGGACAGCTCCAATTAATGGGCCTAAGTAATTTCTTGTAGCCCATTTAAGATAACATGAAGTGAGGATTAGTGAACTAATTTCACCCAGCAATCTATATGCGCCTTCAACCCTAAAACTTACCTAGGGAACTTTTCACATCTAATTCAAATAACAGAGTACTTGGGTTCACTCCCGACGTTAAGCTGCACATGATGTTCTAGTGAATAATATTCGCAAATTGTTTCAGGTAAGATGATTTTTTGTGAATTCACTTCTCCAACTATGTGTTTCTTATTTATTCTTGATTGTTGCATTTATCAAGCTTTCCCCCTTCGATTCAGGAAAGTGGTTTATATGTTCACCCAATAGCTTAATTCCCCCTTCCATTAGTTGCTGTTGAATGCGCATTTTTTGGTGACGATGAATATCTTGTGATGATTTATTACTTCATGCAATTTACCTAATTTTTTATTTCCTGCTATTTCATTTTCACTCTTGGAGAATGTACGATTAATTATAGCTGCGTTTAAGTAAAGATGTTTTCTTTTTATCTTGTCATGTTCCTCTGTTTCTGCCAACAAATGTTCATTTAAATTTTACCAGCTCCTTTCTGAATTTTTCATTGCTGACGCAGAGGCCGAGACGTCACCCACAAGCTAGTCTTGCATCTAGGATCCAAGATGACAATGGCTCTTCTCAAAGTGACTTATGTTCTTGAGTGCCATCAGCTCCTTGAAGTGATTAACGGGCAGGCTGTGTTTTGCAACATTATTTGAGGAACATTATTTTGTTTTTACAAATTTGTATCTCAAAGTGCTCTATCTGGATCGGATATGCCTTAGGAATTCTACAGTACTTGTTTCTAACTGTTTGAGTTTGCCTTTTGATTACTTAGTAGCCATGCTTATGCACTTTTTTTTATTAAATCAGATTTGCTGTAAAACCATTTTGTTGCTATGCTCTGTGACTGTCTCAGTATATGTTTGGTTTAACGAGTTGAAGAATTCAATTTGCAGATGTTGGTTTCATGTTCACCTTTTTTGAGTTATTCAATTCATTGACATCAGCTATTCAAAAAGTAGATTTATTTAATCTGCATCAATGCCAATTCAATGGAAAAGCAACTTCTTTCAGTGCATTTATGTTGACGTATTTGGAGAAAGAAAAAAGGGTGAAGTCCAATTTAATGCTGCCACTTCTTATTTAAGTTGTGTAGCATACCCAATCTTAGTCCAAGCCAGTTGTCCTTTAAAAGCAGTTACTCACGTACATGTAAAATATAAAAAAATGCAAACACATTTGCAACACAAATTCAAAGCTTGTTATAAACTAATAATAGAATTACCCAGAGAGATTAGAGAACTACCTTCATTTTAGAATAAATCCTATCATATATCTTATACTAACAACAATCATTTCCTTTTTGGAAACTTCAATTTAAAGATACGAATCAAAGTAGACACGGTTACTCAATGGTCTGAGTTTCTCATGGCACATGGATGGTATATTCTTGTAAGCACAAGCCACTACACTCACCACTGAAACCAACATCATCATAGCATAGAAGCTTCAAGCTTGCATTTTCTATTAAGTTTAAGCTACATAAGTCAAAGTGACCAATCAAACGCCCTAGCTTTTGCCCCCTAGACAATGCTTAGTACCTCACGCATGTTTGGAAAAACTCAGTAGCACATCAATAGAACAACTCTGCTCCTCCCAACTCGAAGATGCACGACATCCATGGTGGCCTCCAACGCTGAGATTCCATCCCACGGATGCGCAGGTCATTCTGGAATCGATGTCTCGGGTTACGTGCTCCTTGGATGCTCGAAGCTGCCTCCATCCCCGAATCTGCCACTCCTCCGATGGGTGGTCCGGCTCCATGCGCTGCCACGCCTCGCCGCTGCAACAACGATAAGGAGAAGCTTCCTTGCAATGCTAAGCTCTCCTCTATGCTAGTGTTAAAGAGCTTGAAATGAATTCCTGCTCCCTCCCGCCGCCAAGCTGTTCGTTATCCAAGATTAAATTCGGCTTCGAAAGACTAAAAGAATATGGGCCTTGCCTATGGAAGGGGAGAAAATCGAAAGTATTACGGCCTACATTAGTAATCGGTAGCTGGATCACCAATATGACTAATGAATATAGTACACAAGAAAGACCCAAACATCATCATGGCCTTTTGTGAAAAAGTGATTGAAATCTAAACGGTAGAAATAAATGAAACATGAAATTTCAAACAAAAAAGTGTAGCATGAGAAACGCTTCCAATAATATAATACACTCCAATGAAAAAAAATCGCTATAAAATGCACAAAATTATAAATCAAACATGCAAATATGAATTATAAAATAAATAAGATTGATAAAAAAAATCATTTATTTAATTTGGTGTTATTTTACATTTATTAATTTTTTATTTAATTTTTATATTACATACAAGTAATTAATAAGTATTATTATTATTGTATTTATGTACACTCATAAAAAATTTACAAGTTACAATTGTCGAAGTTTCGATATTTGAATTAAAGTTTCAAGCAAATATATTATTTTGTATATGTTTTGAAAATTGGATAAATTTATTTAATTTAATACTATTTTATATTTTGTTAGTTTCTTTAATAGAATTTGCTTTTCTTAGTTCTTTTAATTTTATTTAACATGAATAACATTAGTCAATTTTTACATAAAAGTGTTTGGCCTCTCCAAAAATTTATGGCAAGCTCCGCCACTGCCTACGCACTTTCGAACATGGCTCTAATGCAACGGGCTAGTTTGGGAAAATCATTCATCTTACTTCTTGAGTATCAAATTTCTGATCCATCAAAATGGTTGTTCCTCCATTGTCTTCCTAATCTTCATTTCCTGTGAGGCTGTGTCCACCATCTTCTTCTTCAAGTTGCCATTTCTTTTTACCCTGCTGACACCCAAAAATGGCGATTTGAATAGAATCGGCAGGGTTCCAGATCGTTCCAACTTCCCAATTCCCAGCCAGTTCAACGGTTTATAAAATAACGGTTTGTTACTGTAAACCAAACCGTAAACGTTGCCGGTCATAGTCCGACCGGCCTATCCGGTTCATTTTAAAACATTGATTATAGATAGAGCTAATACTGAAATTGACTTCTCAAATTTGAGATCAGCCTCAAATTAGTCCCTCAAATTTATTAGCCTCATTTTGGACTCCCAAATTTATAATGTGTTCCCATTTAGCCATTCTGTTATCTTATTACGTTGCCCACATAAATCGTTAGATTGTCATGCTGACTGTAATTCAAAAATAGAGTTTTGCTTTTGGCCCCACAAGACTCATAAACGATGTTCAACATCATTAGAGGGGTTTTTAACTCAAAAACAAAAGAATGACGTCGTTTATGGTAAAAAAAATTCATAAGAATGACGTCGTTTTTAACTCATTAGAGGTGTTTTTAACTTAAAAATGAAAGAACGAATTCGTTTATGAGTCTTGTGGCGCCAAAAGCAAAAGTTTGTTTTTGAGTTATAGTCAATGTGGCAATCTAATGGTCCACGTAGGCAACAAGATAACAGAAGGGCTAAACTGAAACAAAATTAGAAATTTGGGGATCCAAAATGAGGCCAATGGAATTTAAGGGGCTAATTTGAGGCTGATCTCAAGTATTTACTGTTGTATAATTTATTTATGTTTCAAACTTTAATTATATATGTTTATGAAATAATTGCAATTTATTTTCTTATTAAAGCTAGCTTTGAAAAATTAAAACGTTTCTAGCCGTTGGAAGAAAACTTTTTTTTCTTTAGTAATATTTATTTTATTTATACATTGGATATATGACCGTTGCTTTGAGTAACATCCTTATATGCATATCACCTATATATACAGTAGTAGTACTATTATAATTTTGATCTCTTATTCTAATTATCATCTTCTCAACTTCCTTTCCTTGAAAAATAACGTGAGTTTAGTAAGCTTTGGCTTGCAATTGTTTTAATATTGGTGTGGACCGTATTCTTGATGATCCACGTCTAATCCTGAAGGATTTCCGTCGAAGCCATTCCATCTACAGGTAGGGCAGTAATAAATCCTTAAGGACAGTGCCTAACAAGATTCGTGGTAAACTTGTTCTAATATTCTTTTATTTTATTTGTCTACTAAATTCTATTCATATTTAAAGTAGCTAAAATATTATTTTGGAAGCTTATTTTCCAACAAACTTAAGGATTTATTTATGGATCATAGTATTTTAGCTGCTACAAAAGTTATTCCCGATGCTTCAAAGATTGATTGTTTTGATGGAACTAATTTTAAACGGTGGCAAAACAAGATTTTGGAAGTATTAGATTTTTCAAGTATCAATTCTATTTTAGTTGAACCTAAACCGGATGAAGATACTGAGAATTATGATCAAGCTTTGAAAGATTGGGAAATGAAAAATAAGTTATGTAGACATACAATTTTAAAAGCATTGAATAATGACTTATATGATATTTACTGTCATTATACTAATGCGAAAATCATTTGGGATGCATTGGTGCGAAATTATATTTATGAAGAAGAAGGTAATAAAAAGTTTTTGATTCACAATTTCAATGCATTCTAAGCAAGTCTGGTGGCTATCACCCTATGGAGACTCTGGCTTGACAGAAATGCTAGAGTATTTGAAAACGATGGTCTTTCTCCTGGAGCTGTGGTGTCTGCTGCTGTGGATCTAAATAGGGATTTCCATCGTTATCACCCCCTTAGCTTTCTTTCTCTTTTAGTTTCTTTCCCCTTCAGTTGAGTTATTTTGTTTAATGTTGTTATTGTGGAAGTACCACTTTCCTTTGTTTTGGCTGTCCAAGTTGGACCCACTTCTCCATGTATCCATTTTATTGCAATAATGAAATGCATACAACTACCTTTGATAAAAAAAAGGTAGAAGATAAGAGTATTTCTTCTCAACTTAACGAGTTTACTAAGCTTGTAGATGAACTTGCAAAAGAATGAGACACGCTGCCCGAAAGGTTTGTATCTCAAACTCTTGTTGATAAATTGCCAGATTCATGGAAGGATTATAAATTGAGTTTTATGCGAAAGAGAAAAACCATGAATTTACAAGAAACTATAGTGCATATTAAAATAGAGGATAGAAATAAAACTATGGCTAATGAGCAATATAATAAAGATATGTATGCTAAAGCTAATATTGCTAAAGTTACACATAAGAATCATTCTCATGGAAATAAATTTTATAATAATAAAGTGAATAAACCGTATTTCAAGAAGCAAGAGTTTAACCCTCAAAGGAAGAAAGGTAGTTGTTTTGTTTGTGGCAGGTTTGGACATTTTGCATCAACATGTAGAATGAACAGGAACAATCAAGGAGATAGAAACAACAACAGAAAAGCAAAAGGAAAGGCAGTTACGAATATAGTAGCAAATCACAACGATGATGTTATAGTGGCAATGGTTTCTGAATGCTATTTAGGGAAGGACTCCAATGGCTGGGTTGTGGACTCTGGTGCCACAAAGCACATATGTGCTAAGAAGGAATTATTTTCCGAGTTTTCTACCATAAACAATGGGAATGAATTTGTTTACCTAAGGGACTCTAGCAAAGTTCCTGTTTTAGGTAAAGGTAAGGTGTCACTAAAAATGACATCTGAGAAAACCTTTGTGTTGTCTGATGTACTATTTGTCCCAGCCATCAAACATTGTCTTGTGCCAGTCCATCTTCTCAACAATGCCAAAGTCAAGGTAACCTTCGATAACAATATTGTTATGTTATTTAAGAATGATGGCTATGTAGGAAAAGGTTACCTAAATGATGGCATATTTGTTTTGAATGTTTTTGCTAATGATAATAATAAAGGAGGAAATTCAGCTTATGTTTATTTGGTTGATTCTATTAATATTTGGCATAGTAGACTTGGACATGTTAATGTACCATATATTTTGAAATTAAAAGAAATGTGTTTAATTAGTAAGTTAAATAATTCTAATATAGATAAATGTGATGTATGTGTTGAAACTAAAATAACTAAAAAACCTTCTAAACAAGTTACTAGACAAAGTGAATTGTTAGAACTTGTGCATAGTGACTTGGGTGATTTGAAACATACTCCAACTAGAAGTGGAAAAAGGTTTTATGTTATTTTTGTTGATGATTGTTCTAGATATACAAAGTTGTATTTATTAAAAACTAAGGATGAAGCATTTGATATGTTCGTTAAATATAAAGTTGAAGTAGAAAACCAATTTGGGAAGAAAATTAAAAGGTTAAGAACCGATAGAGGTGGCGAGTATGAATCTATTTCTTTTAATGAGTTTTGTGAAAAACATGGCATTGTGCATGAGATAACTCCGCCATATTCTCCTGAATCTAATGGCATAGCTGAAAGGAAAAATAGAACTTTAAAAAAAATGATGAATGCATTGCTTGTTAGTTCAGGACTACCTCATTTCATGTAGGGGGAAGCAATTTTATCTGCATGCTATATACAAAATAGGGTACCACATAAGAAACTTAGCAAAACACCCTATGAACTTTGGTTTGGTAAAATTCCTAATTTGAATCACTTGAAAGTTTGGGGTTGTTTAGCTAAAGTTATGTTGTCGGATCCTAAGAAAAAAAATATGTTCAAGAACATGTGATTGTGTATTTATTGGATATGCTCAAAATAGTAGTGCGCATAGATTCCTTGTTATTAAAAGTGATGTACTTGAACATAATACCATAATTGAGTCTTGTAATGCTTCCTTTTTTGAAAACATATATCCTAAAAAATCTAAGAATGAAAATATTTCTAGTATACATGATTTGTCTGATAATGTTGTTGATGAACAAGATAATGAAATAAGAAGAAGTAAAAGAGCTAGAAAAGAAAACAGTTTTGGTGATGATTATGTAACTTATCTTGTTTCTAATGATCCTTTGACATATAATGATGCAATGTCTTCTCCTGATGCTCCTTTTTGAAAAGATGCTGTAAATGCTGAAATTGATTCTATCATGTCTAATCATACTTAGGAACTAGTTGATTTACTTCCTAATGAGAAACCTATTGGATGCAAATGGGTGTTTAAAAAGAAATTAAAGCTGGATGGTAGTATTGATAAATATAAAGCTAGATTAGTAGCTAAAGGTTAAGAACAACAAAAGGATGTAGATTACTTTGATACATATTCTCCTATTGCTAGAATTTCATCTATTAGAGTTTTATTTTCCATTGCATCTATATTTAAACTTGTTGTGCATCAAATGGATGTGAAAACTGCATTTCTAAATGGAGATCTTGATAAAAAAAAAATCTACATGGATCAACCTGAAGGTTGTATAGTAAAAGGTAAACAGGCCAATGCATGTAAATTAGTGAAATCTCTTTATGGTTTAAAGCAAGCTCCTAAACAATGGCATGAGAAATTTGATCAAGTTATGCTTTCAAATGTGTTTGTGACTAATGGATCTGATAAATGTATATATAGCAAATTTAATAATGGTATTGGTGTCATTGTTTGTGTATATGTTGATGATTTGTTAATATTTGGAACATATTAAGAGAAAGTTAATGAAACTAAAATATTTTTATCTTCTCAATTTGATATAAAAGATATGGGTGTTGTAAACGTTATTCTTGAAATAAAGATAATAAGGAAAAATGAGAGTTTCATATTATCTCAATCTCATTATGTTGAAAACATACTTAAGAAATTTGGATATGATGATTGCAAACATGTATCTACACCATATGACTCAAGTTTACATTTATTTAAGCCTAAAGGTGAAAGTGTTTCTCAAGTTGAATATGCTCGTATAATTGGTAGCTTGATGTATTTGGTGAATTGCACTAGACCTGATATTGCATATGTTGTAAATAGATTGAGCAAATATACTCATAATCCTAACAAAAATCATTGGATTCCTTTAGTTAGAGTTATGTGATATTTAAAAGGAACTATAAATTATGGTCTGGTATATTTCGGATATCCCTCTGTACTAGAAGGATATACTGATACAAATTGGATTTCTGATTTTGACGAGATAAAATCTACTAGTGGTTTTGTGTTTATGTTAGCAGGTGGAGCAGTCTCTTGGAAATCTACCAAGCAGACTTGTATTGTGTACAGAATGTACCTTCAAGGGGTTTGGGACTTCCGGAGTGACTGGAGGTGCCAAGGAAGAAGGCTGAGATTTGATATGAGTATGAGTAGCGTACTAGAGAAGAATCGCCAAATAAGAATTTAGGAGTTTTCGAGAGCACAACAATTGGGTAGGGTTTAGAGAACGTACCTGAGGGAAGAGCTGATCTTCCCTTTATATACTCGAGGTGGGCCCGATTGTTTAGGGGTCGGTTAGCCCTGGACTTGCGTGTCCGACATTCTAGGACTTATCGCCTTGTGCGTATAAGTCGGATGGTTGGTTAACCTTGTTAGCTCAGTCCGTGTTTCCTTATTGGGCCTAGGATGGGTTTGAGGTCCATGTCTGGCTTTTGGGCCGTGCAGGTCCGACGTCCATAATAGTTGCCCCGAACTTATGGAGCTTCGGAGGGTCCGAGCTTCGTAAGTTGCCTTGCCCCGAGCTTATATGTCGATATCTCGGAGCTTCGGCAGATGTTACATGTCGTGTTCTGACCGTGTCCATTTTCTAGAATCTTCTTGGAGAAGAAGCGTCAGTTGACTTGACAGCTGACATTAATGTGCGTCGGGGATCGTGGGAGAGAGAAAACGCCTTTCTCTTGGAATTCACGTTTTGATGATGATCTTTTAATGGAGAGTTATTTTATTCTTCTGCCCCTTCTCAGAAGGGAAAAACGAGGGGATAGGAATCGGTTATTCCAGTTTCGCCCCTTCCTCTTTCTTCTTCTGATTTTCAAAATAAGGGGAAGGAGTTACAAAACGCTAGTTTTATCTCTCTTCCCTCTCATTATTCTCATTTCTTCTTCACTTTGCTTCTTCATTTTTACCACACCTCCATTTTCTTCTTCTCTGTTGCTTCGAAGGGAGAAAGTCTCAAGGGTCTTCCTCCGTTAGTTTGGAGAGAAAACTGCCTCAAAGTTTTTCACTTCAACTTCGTCTTTCATTTTTAGGTATTCTTTTCTTCTGCTTCTTCCTTGTAGGTATTTTGTGGTTTTTACTCTCCCTGTTTTGTGAGAGTGTTTAGTGAATAGTGGCCTGACGTCCCATGGGATTTCTCGGCCGTTTTATTTCTCTGATGGGGTGAAAGGACCAACTTTGGCCGTGGATGGCGGATGTTTTTCACCGTCTGTTTTCTCAACCTTTTATAAAACTGAGTTTCTTCGGCTCATTTTGGTGTTTTCTTCCCTTCATTAGGTGAATTTAATGGCGGAGAACCCCGAAGGTGGACAGGAGGCCGTCACGGCTGAGGCGGTTGAAATGCCGCGAGAGCTATCGACCCTTTACCAGTTGGTAGCTCCCGACGTTCTGGGGGCGCCACCAATATTGAGTCAAGCTTATTTAGAGGAATTAAAGAGAACAAGAGTCATATTTGGCGGTGGTGAGTTGGAGCATCGATATAAGGTTGAATTAAAGGGAACGGGTGTGCTTTATGAACCTGGATCACCCGACGAAGCCACATTGGCTGTGGGGGAACGAAGTAATGTTCACCGAGTTTGGCATTCGGGTTCCATTTACCGACTTTCAGTAGCGCCTCCTGAACCGGGTGTGCGTCGCGTCGTCGCAGCTTCACCCAAACGCTTGGGCATCTATCCGATGCTTCGAGCTGGTGACCGAGTGGCTGCAGTTGCCACAAGAACTAGAGGTTTTCATGTGCCTCTTTACATTTTATTCGACAAATACCCAAGGCAAAACAAAGAAGGGGTATATGTCGGTGAGGCCGACCAAATCTCGGAAGATCTTTGGGCTCTTTGAAGATTCCTTCCATGATTTCAAAGGTCGCTTCTTTAAGATTTTGCCCATAGGAACTCATCGACCCTTTTGGTTAAGCCTAGAAGGGGATGGTCGATTTCCATCATATTGGACCGACATGGCTGGGTTCGATGTGGCTCCTGTGACCTACATGGGCTTGAGGGCCCATAAAAAAGAAATCGTCGACGTGTTGACTTCTCTTGTTGGGTAGACCGGAGGATGCTCGGAGAGACGTCGGTATGAGAAAATTTATTTGCACATATTTATAGTTTTAACTTGTAATACTTACTCTGTTTTATACTTACGAACTTAGCCTAATTAAGTCTTATTATTTTTCTCTTTTGTAGTGAGCATGGCAGGTAAAGACGTGACTCTGAATCGCCTACGCCATTTGGTCCGCCCACTTTCTTCTAAAGGTGCCATCGTCCCTCCGACGCCGGCAGTTGGTCATGGCGGAACTGGTCCTTCGTCATCGGCTCGAGCGGGTACTCCACTGATTGGTCCTACCCCCGACGTGATTATCACTCCGGAACAGGGGAGTTCAAATGATGGGGGTCAGGGCGTCGGAGCTACCGATGACGTAGCATCTCCGATTCATACTAAGCAACAGCTGTCCCCGCCTTATTCCAACAAGCGTTCAATACCCATGGAGTCCTCGGCCGCCAAGAGGCAAAGGACAGAGACGTCGGCTCGTGAGTTTAGTCCTGTGGACCATTCTTTCAACGCCTCAAGGTTTATAGCTGAGAATCTGTTGGGACCTAAGGCTCAAGAGGTTCTCCATGACCACAACCCCGTAGAGAGCTTTCGCTGGGTTCAGTGGGCCTTGATCAAGTCCGCGACCATCATGAAGTCGGTGGAGCCTCGCCTAACTATGGCGGACGAGGCGGAGAGGCATAACCAGAGGTTGGTCGGGGATTTGAAGGCTCTCAATCTACAGAAGGTCGTTTTGGAGGAGCAGCTGAAGGATGTTGCTGTGGCAAAAAAGAAGGTTGATGGGGACTTGAAGGCTGCTGAGAAGAACTTGGAGGTTCTTAAGCAGAAGAAAGATGAGGAGGCTGCTGTTTTGCAAGGTCGGATCAAGGAGTTGGAGTCCGAGGTTACAAATCTCAAGGATTCCGTTGCTGCCGAGAAAGCTCGTGCCGAACGTTCCGAAGAGAAGATTCTGATTCTTGAGAAGCAGCGGGATGACAATGCTGAGGATGCCAAGGCCGCCGTGACGGCGACTGAGGGAGTTTTGAAGGCTCAGCTTGCCGTCTTGGTCCCTGATTTCGACGTTTCTCGCATTGGCTTTCTCAAGGAGATCGTGGATTGTCAAGTTGTGGACATCTCGATGGACCCTCCTCCTTCTTAGATTTTTAGTTCTTTGAGACTTTTATTTTTTGTCTTCTGAACAATGTTTTGTAAGGGAATCCGTCGTGCCTTTTCTTGGGTCGGATTCCCGTGAATTTTTTGACCGAGGTTCGTCGTGCCGTTCTTTCTGGGTCGGACCTCAGATAACTTAAAGGATTTTAAGTTTCATGTTTGGTCTAAGTGTTTTGTACCTAGCCGTTTTTTGAATTTCTCGTATATAACCGTGTTGGCATGTCTTTTTGGATTTAGTCCTTTTTTCGTATAACCGTGTTGGTATGACCTTTTGGACTTAGTCATTTTTTTGAATTTGGAAGGGAGAGATCAGTTCCCGTTTTTCGACGTGTGACCGTTTATATCTTCTCTCGTATTTTAAATAAGTAAGAGAGGTAAGAATGGATGTCGTTCGATAGGTTTAATTGAATCCGATAATGATAGTTTATGAAAAGATGGGGCCTCGTTAAAACCTTCCGATTTCGGATAGGGAAAAGAGTACCCCTTGATTAAGAATGCAAGTTTTTAAAGAAACATGAACATAAGTGTAAATAATAATCTATGCTAAGATGATAATCTATACTAAGGCGGAGGAGAAAAGTACTTAAGAATAAAAACAACGAAGGTTGGAGGCGTTCCAGCTTTTGGGAATCTCTGCTCCGTTGAGTCGTTCTAGTTTGTACGCACCTTTTCCGAGGTCATCGACTACTCGATACGGTCCTTCCCAGTTCGGCGTCAACTTTCCTTCTCCTGGAGTCGGAGGTCCGATGTTATTCCGACGTAAGACCAAATCGCCAACTTCAAAATGCCGTTTGACTGTTCCTTTATTGTATCAGATGCTCATTCTCTGCTTGAGTGCCAACTCCGATAGGTGAGCCCGTGCTCGGATTTCTTCAATGAGGTTCCTGTCGGCCGTTGGATCCTCCGAACCGAGGAGTAACCTCGGGCTAGGCTCCCCGATTTCAACTGGTATTATGACGATTGTGGGGTTGTGCGGTACGACCATAAGACCGAAGATAACTCTTCAACCCATAGGCCTTTTGCTTCATCAAGTTTCTTTTTGATACCTTTTACGAGTATCTTGTTGGCAGATTCCACTTGTCCGTTTGCTTGAGGATGTTCCACTGATGAGGACGGGAGGCCGAACCTTGTAATTATCTGCTTCCATATGAATTTCTAGCACTTAGTCGCAGTGATTGTGGCTAGTGGTTCAACCTTGATCCACTTAGTGTAGTAATCGATGGCCACGATAAGGTATTTCAGCTGACCCGGTGCTAGTGGGAAAGGACCGACGAGGTCGACTCTCCACATACCGAAAGGTCGCTCCGATGATATAGGTACCATCTTTTCTGGCGGCGCTTTGTGAAAGTTAGCGTGGAGCTGGCATTTTTCACAAGATTGGACGAAATCCATGGAATCCTTCATCATGGTCGGCCAATAATAGCCGGCTCGGATGAGTTTCCGAGCTAATGACTTCTCGCCGTCGTGGTGTCCACAACACCCTTCGTGAACTTCCTTTATCACGTAATCGGTTTGTGTCGGGCTGAGGCATTTCAGGAGGGGTAAGTCAATACCCCTTTTGTATAGCTGGCCGGAAACGACCACAAACTTAGTCGACTCCCTTTTTATTCTCTTTGCTTCCTTTTGATCGGAAGGGAGGTTCCCTGTTTCGAGGAAGTCTTGGATGGGAGTCTTCCAAGTTGTGATTTCGGTGATAGGGAAGCAATCGATCTCGGCCCTGGTTACCGAAGGTTCACTCATGACTCCTTGGAGTAGGGATTGGTTTCCAGAACTGGGCTTAGTACTAGCCAACTTGGATAAGAGGTCAGCTCTGGCGTTCCATTCTCGTGGAACATGGGTGATCTCTACTTTCTCAAAATTTTGGAATGCTTTCTTGACTTTGGCCAAGTATCTTTGGAAAAGTGCGTCCTTTGCTTGGTATGTTCCGTTGACTTGGGAACTCACTACTTGGGAATTAGTGCAGATTTCTAAGGACTTTGCTCCGACTTCTTCGGCTAATGACAACCCTGCCAGAAGAACTTCATACTCCGCTTGGTTATTTGAGATCGGGAACTCGTATCTTATGGACTGCTCAATCATGAGCCCTTCTGGGTTTTCCAAGATTACCCTAGCTCCTCCGAAATTAGGAGTGGAAAATCCGTCTACGTGTAATTTCCACGATTTGGTTTCTTCTGTTGTAGCTCCGGCGACAATCATCTCGGCTAAAAATTCCGACATTGCTTGCGCTTTGATCGCTGTTCGGGGTTGGAATTAGATGTCGAATTGAGACAACTCAATGACCCATCCGAGCATCCGTCCGGCTAGGTCGGGTTTCTGTAGGATATTCCGTATTGCCTGATCGGTGCGAACTATGATGGTGTGGCTTTGGAAATACGATCGTAGCCGCCTGGCCGTGACGAGAAGGGCGAACGCCACTTTCTCAATCTTCGAGTATCTTAGTTCGGCTTCATGTAAGACTCGGCTTGTGAAGTAGACGGGCATTTGGTTGCCCGTTTCGTCTTCTCTCACTAAGGCCACTACGACGGATTCGTCGGTGATGGATAAATAGAGGTATAGAGGTTCTCCGGTGGTTGGCCTCGTCAGAATTGGAGGTTCCGAGAGTATGGTCTTGAATTTTTGGAATGCCTCTTTGCATTCAGCCGTCCACGCGAAGGTGATCCCTTTCTTCATCAGTGTGAAGAAAGGCAAGGCATTTCTTGCCGACGCTCTGAGGAAACATGATAATGCCGTCAACCTGCCATTGAGCCGTTGGACTTCTTTCAAGTTAGAAGGGCTAGGCACTTGTAAGATTGCTTCGCACTTTTCAGGGTTGACCTCTACTCCCCTTTGGGTGATCATGAACCCTATAAATTTTCCTGCTTCCATGCCAAAAGCACATTTTAGAGGGTTTAACCGCATTTTGTACTTCCTCAGCGAGTGAAAGACTTCTTTAAGGTCGGAGACCAAATAGCTAGGATCCTCCGTTTTGACCAACATATCGTCCACATAGACTTCTATCTTCCGACCTATGAGGTCCTTGAAGATCTTCGTCATCAATCGTTGGTAAGTTGCACCGGCATTTTTGAGTCCGAATGGCATTGCCGTGTAACAATAGGTGCCATCTGGCGTGATGAATGCCGTTTTTTCTTCGTCGGGCTTATGCATTGGAATTTGGTTATATCCCGAATACGCATCCATGAAAGAGGGATACTTGTAGCCGGAAGAGGCGTCCACCAGTCCGTCGATGCTGGGGAATGGGAAGGCGTCCTTTGGGCAAGCTTTGTTTAGGTCGAAGTAGTCAACGCACATTCTCCACTTTCCGTTTGCCTTCTTGACTAATACCACATTGGCTAACCAGGTGGAGTAAGGTAACTCTCGGATAAGGCCAGCTTCGAGCAGTGCCTTGGTTTGCTTCTTGACCTCCGACGCTTTTTCATCCGACATGCACCGTTTCCTTTGGGCTACAGGGTGATGTTTTGGGTCGATGGCAAGAGAATGCGACATTATCGAGGGGTCGATCCCTGGCATGTCCGCTAGGGTGAAGGCGAAGAGGTCGCCGTTGTTTCTGAGGAACTCCGACAATTGTTGTTTAAATTCGTATGGTAAATTCCGATTTAAGAACGTGTGGCGGTCTAAGGAATCTCCGATTTGAACCTTTTCTAGGTCTCCGTCGGGTTTCAGCCGAGATTGCTCTTCTATCCTAGCGTCAAGGTCGGCTAGGTAAACACCGGCAGCATCTCAGGACTTGGTTCGGAGGGCTAGGTTGTTATGACTGCATTTTTCGGCCATCACCCGATCTCCATAGAGGGTACCGAAGTCACCCGAATCTGTCTCATACTTCATTACTAAGAACTTGGTAAAAACGGCCGCAGAGAAATCGTTGATTGTCTTTCGGCCTAGAATGACGTTGTACGCCGTCGAATCTTTCAGTATCACAAATTCAGCCATCACCGTTCTTCTGGAACTACCGGCTCCGATGGAGATCGGTAGTTCTATGCTTCCATCCGGTTTAATGAAATGGTCGCCAAGTCCCATGACTCCTGGTTGGTGTGTCTTCAAGTTATGGTCTTTGAATCCCAATGCATCAAATGCGTGCCGAAACATAATATTGGAATCTGCGCCTGTATCAATTAAGATTCTCCGGACTATTCCCGGACCGATGCCAGCCGAGATCACCATTGGCGCGTCGGAGTCAGCCACTCCGTGTCCGAAGTCGTTGTTGCTGAACGTGATCGCTAGGAGTTGTGGAGGGGCGCTCCGTACAGTTGCTAGGATCTTGAGATCCTTCTTGTGGGCCGACTTAGATTTCTCCGTGTGGCTGGCCCCGGTGATCACGGGAACGATAGGCATTGGTTCGTCGGCGTCTCTGAGGTTTCGAGGGTTCCGAGTTTCTGGTCCTTCCGACCGTTCTCGACCGGCGTTCCGGGGTCGCGAATGATTTGGATAAATTCATTCAGCTTTCCCTCTCTGATAGCTTGTTCTATAGCATCCTTCAGGTCGTAACAATCTTGTGTTTTGTGTCCGTATCCTTGATGGTAATCACAAAACAAAGTCTTGTTCTTGGCATTTTGGGTCCTTCCTCGTAGGGTCCTGGCCCGAGGTAAGATACCCTTGTCGGAGATTTGTTGGTATATCTCCGTGATTGAGGCTATCAATGGGGTATAATGGTCATATTTCTGTTTTGTGAACTTAGGGTTTCCCCTTTGTCCTTGTTCCCGGTGAATGTCTCTAGGGTGCGCCGTTGAGGTGTTGCCTCGGAATGTCGTATAGGCTTGTTGATTCTTGGTTGCCGCGACCACTCGATTAACTTCCTCGTGGTGGATAAATTCTTTTGCTTTGCCTTGCATCTCCTTTCGGGTCCACACAGGTTTGGTAGTCAATTGTTTTCTGAAGTCGTCATTGGCAAGGCCGTTAGTTAGCCATAAACTTGCCGCCCCATCGACGAGTCCGTCTATATTTTTGCATTCAGCATTGAACCTCTCGATGTATTTCCTTGTGGTCTCGTTAAGCCTTTGGACTACAGCGAGGAGATTGATCGGGTGTTTCTTGTTGTCAATGCTCGTCGTGAACTCGTTGAGGAATAGTTCTCTTATCTCAGAGTAGGTTGAGATAGATCTCGCCGGTAAGGACGTAAACCATTGTGCGGCCGATCCGATCAGGGCCACTGGGAAAGCTCGGCACTTGACTTCGTCTATGGCTCCATCACAGATCATTCGGTGCTCAAAATCATTGAGGTGGACGTAAGGATCCGTCGTATTTCATGTCCGTCGGCTTCACGAAGCCCTTAGGGAGTTGGACTTTGAGGATCCGACTCGAGAGAGGAGTGTGTCCATCGACGGGTGGTGTCCCGTCATGGTTTCGCATCCTCTTGTGGCGGCGAGGGCGTCTTCGCCTCCCCTCACGGGATTCATCAGAGAATGAATCTGGGCTTTCAGAACTATTCTGGCGGCGTCTCCGTCGGGGAGGAGTGCGCGGACGTCTCTGGGACGGGGAGCGTGACCTGGAGCGTTCGCGGCGCCGAGGAGGCGAACGTCGCCGTGCTCTCAAGTCTTGGGCGACGTTCTTGAGTTCTGTGTTTTCTTTCTGAAGTTCTTTGACTTCGAGTTCCATGGCTTGCATGCGATGTCTTAGATCTTGCATGATCTGGGTGTCATCCGAGCCGATTCCGCCGAACGGCCTAGGTTCTGGTACTGCGTCGACCTCCGGGGTTATTGCCGTTCGGGTTGGGCTGATCGTTTTGGGTTCCGCCTGTTTCACCGTTCCGGCCAGCCGACTCTTGGCTGCCGTTTGCAGTTGCATTGAGGTCGAGACCGACCTGCTGTTGGTTTTGTTGATTCTGGCGACGCTCGTCTCCAGAATGGTCAGTGTAAACAACTCCTTCTTCATCTTGGTTCACCATCATTAGTTAGGAAGTCCACACAGACGGCGCCAATGTACATAATGTACCTTCAAGGGGTTTGGGACTTCCGGAGTGACCGGAGGTGCCAAGGAAGAAGGCTGAGAGTTGATATGAGTATGAGTAGCGTACTAGAGAAGAATCGCCAAATAAGGATTTGGGAGTCTTCGAGAGCACAGCAATTGGGTAGGGTTTAGAGGACGTACCTGAGGGAAGAGCTGATCTTCTCTTTATATACCCGAGGTGGGCCCGATTGTTTAGGGGTCGGTTAGCCCTGGACTTGCGTGTCCGACATTCTAGGACTTATCGCCTTGTGCGTATAAGTCGAATGGTTGGTTAACCTTGTTAGCCCAATCCATGTTTCCTTATTGGGCCTAGGATGGGTTTGAGGTCCGTGTCTGGCTTTTGGGCCGTGCAGGTCCGACGTCCAGAACATAGTGCTAGATCGACTATGGAATCGGAATTTATAGCCTTAGAGAAGGCAGCAACTGAAGCCGAATGGCTAAGAGATTTATTAATGGATATACCACTGTGGAATAAAACAACTACTTCTGTGACTATGCATTGTGATAGTCAAGTTGCAATTCCAAGAGCAAAGAATAAGATATATAATGGTAAAAGCCGACATATAAGAATGCGGCATAATATTGTAAGACAACTAATTGAAAGTTGTGCGATGTCCATGGATTTTGTAAGATCAGAAAAGAACTTGGCTGATCCTTTGACGAAGCCACTTGCTAGGATGCTAGTAAGTGAAACATCCAGGGGGATGGGACTAATGCCCATTGAGTAAAATTATATGATTGATACCCAACCAATCTGATTGGACAATCCATGAAGATGGTTCAATGTGGTTAATGAAGTCATATAGTTTTAAGGGATACTGTCGCTTCTTTGTTTTCCGCAATACATATGAGATGTTTGGTGATGAGTTCCTCCCTATGGTGTATGACAGTATTTATGCAGTTATGGTGCTTTATTTTTTTCCGCGATTCATATGAGATGATTGGTGATGAGATCCATAGCCCAAAAATGTGGGGGTGGAGATGTTTACTGCAGCATACCCTTGATGGATAAGCGCAAAACTGAGAGTAGAGATGGAGCTGTCTCCTATGAGTTTGGGCATTTAACTCTAGAGCTCTCATGTTACCAAGATATAGCGCATGGCCATTAAAGCGCAAACCGCCCGGAGCAGCATTACCTAAGAAATTATTTTGTGGACTTGTGGACGTGCTCCAACCGTTATCTCAGAAGTATAAGGTTTAAAGAGTTTTACTCTACCACGCTTCTACAGGATTGTCACCACTCAACCTAAGGTGAAGTTTAAATCCTTTTGGATACTCCACTAATGCAAAATATCTCTCGACCTCCTTTTTATTCTTCTAAGTTGTTCAAAGTTTGAAACATGTGGAGGATTGTTGTATAATTTATTTATGTTTCAAAATTTAATTATATATGTTTATGAAATAATTGCAATTTATTTTCTTGTTAAAGCTAGCTTTGAAAAATTAAAATGTCTCTAGCCGTTGGAAGAAAACGTTTTTTTCTTTAGTAATATTTATTATATTTATACCTTGGATATATGACCGTTGCTTTGAGTAACATGCTTATATGCATATCACCTATATATACAGTAGTAGTACTATTATAATTTTGATCTCTTATTCTAATTATCATCTTCTCAACTTCTTTTCCTTGAAAAATAACGTGAGTTTAGTAAGCTTTGGCTTGCAATTGTTTTAATATTTTATTAAGAGAAGAACGAGACTGTGCTGCTCCAAGTGTTCCGAGAATATTGGTGTGGATCGTATTCTTGATGATCCACATATAATCCTGAGAATTTCCATCGAAGTCATTCCATCTACGGATAGAGCGGTAATGAATCCTTAAGGACAGTGCCTAGCACGATTCGTGATAAACTCGTTCTAATATTCTTTTATTTTATTTGTCTACTAAATTCTATTCATATTTAAAGTAGCTAATTTTAGAAGCTTATTTTCCAACCTTTCGACATTCTAATAACTATTTCACATTAACGGTAAGAATGATTGATAAAAATAATATACATTATTAATACATAAAATTAAACTCTCTTTATTTTATATTATATATATTAATTGAATATTTAATTTCATAAATTATCTATTCTTTAATTTAAAAGTGTCAAGAGATCAATAAATTATAAAAAATAATTATGTAAAATATTAATCTATATCACATAAATTATCTATGTACGTCCTTTTGATGGTGTCTATATGAAATAAAAAGTATACTTATTATTCTTTTGTTTTAATTTATTTTATGCATTAAATATTTTAATTTAGGTTTAATTACTCTATTAATTTCTATAATTTTATCAAATTTTAATTAGATCCCTGTATTTTTTCTTTCAATTATGTTCCTATATTGTTTTTAATTTGTTAATTAAACCTTTGTAGTGACAAAAATATTAGAATTAACGAAATATATCATCTTTAAATTGAAGATATCACAATGATTAATGGTTAAATACGACCCATCTTTTTATTTTTAGAATGACAAAATAGCACTACTTCCTTTCTTCTTTAACATATTTTGAGCTTGCTTAAGAAATGTGACTTTGCTTTATACAAGTTGAGAATATTTTATAATAAGAATATAGATGAAAAAAATAAATAAATATATATTCAAGTGAGTATATATAAATCTTACGTAAAAGATAAACTAGGAGAATAACAGAAAATTCACTCTTTATAATGTTTTCTTCTAATGCTTACTATCAATAGGACCTAATTACATATTTAAAAGTGATATAGAGACTCAATTAAAAAAAAAGTTTAATAAACACAAAATTAAAAATTTAGTGAAACAACATAAACTAACATTATAATTAAACCTTTAATTTATTTTACCCAATCATTGTTGTTAAAGGAACATGGAAAATATTAGAAAGATATAGATATTTAAGCACTTCTTGTTGATGTATGTTTAAGTGTGAGGGTTAGTCCCATATCTTTGAGAGCAGTGAAAAATAAGGAGTTTATAAGATGAGAGATCCACTTACTTGACATTTTAAGATTTTGAGTTGGATATGGTGTTTTCTCATCTTATGTTCTCTTATTTGGTTCCCTCCAAAAGTTTCCCGACAGTTATGCTCCCCACGATGGCCTAGCACTTCGATTATACTTAGGAACTAGGACGATGTTTACAAAGTTGCTTTTGTGTAGAATTTTTGGTTCTATAAAAATTACTTTGTTGTTATATGTTTCAATTATTCTTGTGTTTCAACAATCTAATTGTAACTTCTATAAGTTAATAACAGCTATCTAGGGGTGTTAAAAAAACCACTTTTACTAATTAATCATTTAAACTCTTAACCAAATTTTAAATAACTGATATTTTGAAATGATTAATAAATTATAACTAATTTATTATAAATGTGGTTAATTTCATTTAAAAAAAACAATTTTAAAATCGGTTTTAAATAATCGATTTACAAAATATCCAATTTTTTGTATAAAATTTGTTTTTTTTAATTAACTGGTTAAAAATCTATTTTTTAAAAAATAAATGGTTAAAAACTGGTTATTTAACCTTTAAAACTGATTAAAATCAGTTAATTAATTTTATAATTGGTTAATAACTAATTTTATCATTTGAAACAAAATTTGGATTCCTAACCTAAACCAAATTTATAGTTAACTAATATAGGATTTAGTTATTTTACTAATCTTATTACCTATAGGATGTGATTTACGATCATACTTAATGTTGTGAAATAATAAATAATTCCGACAAGTGTTCATCATGGGAACATGCGTCGTAATTAAAAGGGCAAGTTACATATTTAAAACAATTGGAATCATAAATTATTCAAATACACCGTTCTATCAAATATGATTCAATTGCACTGAAAGCCATTATTATAAAAACCGTGGAAGGGTAAAGGGGTTTATGAAAAAAGTGAAATCCTCCGACGGTTTCTTCTTCTTTTTTTTGTCTATGAACCAATAAACAGTGAAAGGCTTCCACGGTTTCTGTTTAAAACCATTTTCATGAAATCCGTTAGAGGCTCCCACGGTTTTTGTGCAAATCAACTCCCCCAAAAACCCTTAAAGCCTTCCAAGGATTCTGCACATTCGGAGGCTTTAAAATTCATGGCACCCCACCTCTTTTTTTAACTTTCACCATTTGTAAATTTTTAGAGAGAGGGTGCGTGTGTGTTAGAGAGAAGGTAGAGGAAAAAAAGTGATGGCTCAACCAACGCTTGAACAGATTGCTGCAGGCGACAGGGACATTATGTACCGTCTTGACGACATTGCGCATGTTTCCAGAGACGTCAACCGCTTGGTATGTTTGACTTATTAATTTTTTTCAGTTATGATAATTGTTTTTGAATAATAATGCATTTGCATAGTATATGTAGTTAAAAATGATTAGTATTAGGTTAGAATTATTCAGAATGGTATAGACGAATTTATTGTAGAGTTGTTTGTGCTTAATACATAGAAAATCTTTGCACTCTTAGTTGTTTATTAAGTTATGGAGTTGTCCTTTCTTGACGGTGTATTTTATTTTTCTGATTACAGCCGATTAGGTGTCTGGGTACGGTGCGGAGACAGCACCCTATGTACCTCGACCCACGGGCAGAGCACTATATGGAGAGGGCGGGGTTGCTCCCACTTGCACAGCTTTGTGGTGCTTGTTTCAAGGTCGATGAGCCACTTATTAGCGCTTTTGTTGAGCGCTGGCGTCCAGAGACCCATTCATTCCATATGTCATGGGGAGAGTGCACCATTACACTGGAGAACGTAGCTTACCAGCTAGGATTGCCGATTGATGGAGAGCGGGTACTGCTGCGTGCCCGAACTAGAAGCACCTCCCTAAGGTGCTTGTGGTGGAACAGGACCAACATCATCATCACTGTCCCCCCGTCTATGAATTGCGACTCATCATCAGAATCATCGGGGATCAAAGCCTCTCCGACATGGGATCTGGATCTGGCGCTACTTCAAAGGACGGTGGGGGTAATTGTTGCGGTATCTATGCAGCAGCAACTCCAAGCCCTGCAATCGAACGGAATTCCCCGCGCTCATCCTCTCCTGTCGCTGGTCCAGGTTGGAGGTTAAAATCAAAGGATGGCGACGTAACTGGACAATCATCTGGGCCGCGTTGATTCCTTGATCCAGATGCACCCCCAACATTAACGGGTCGAGGGTTGGGCGCCGAACCCCAGGAGCTAGCAATCGGGTCAACTATCTCAACAAATAAGTTCGTTGTTCGAACCTCCGGAAACTGTCTTCGACAATGAAACAAAATTTGTAAATCGTCGTCCCCTTCAACAGCAAAACAACCATACTTCACACCCCGAGCTACAACGGATA